>PVKE010004234.1:0-66113 GCA_004027555.1 Craseonycteris thonglongyai
CACACAACCATATCCCATGGGTTGTCATAAGGCTTAAATGAGGTAACTGATGGAAAACCCTTAGCTCATCTGGCCACAGAGCATGTGCATGATGAAAGGCATTCATTGTTGTGGTTGGTTGCTGTCATGATTTGGAACATCTCCTCCCATCTCTTTCTGACAATGATGACTCAGAAATGTGGGGACATTGAGGACGGTAAAGAGAGTTTAGAATTCATGGAACCCCACTCCATCACTCCACAAATGAGGAAGCCAAGACCAGAGGTTGAGTCACCTTTACACTAAAACACTGAGAATAGGACCCAATTTTCAGGCTAATAGTTCAGAGCTTCTCTCTTCTTGCTACTTTTGGCTCCACTTCAAACCAAACAAACAAAACCAATGGGTCCGCAATCTCTCATCTTCAGCAAGTATTTTCATTCACAAAAGGATTATTGTATTTGCATCCACCTCTTGGTCTTCTCTGCTTCACCTCATTGGCTCCCGCATCCTTTGGATTTTTGCTAAGGCAGCCTTCCTTCTCTCTGACACCCCAGCCAGGCCAGATGAATCCCCACTCCGAGGTATCCCATGGCTGCAGGTGCCTCTTTTTCTAGCATTAATGGCAGTTTCAGTTTGGCATATATTTGTAAGATTAATTTATTGATTTCTGTCTTCCTCGTGAGATTTTATCATTTCCGTGAAATGACTTTACTTTGGTTCACCATCAGTTCTCAGAACCTCATACAGCTCCTAGCACATAGTAGGTATCCAATAAATATGTGTGTAATGAGTGAGTAAGTGAATGAATGAATGAATAAATAACATTCTATTGGCTTGTCAATCTTAGCTCTCTTTTTAAAGTATAGCTTGATTTATACCTACACGCAAATACACACAAACTCTTATCGACAAACACACATGCTCTCAGAGAAAATCCAGCTACTTTGGAGCCAGAGCTTTGAGGATATAGCTACTTTGTAGAATCAGATACACGTGTCTTCCTAAACAGAAGGATATGAGCCCATTCAATATCCAGTTACCACACATGATTCCTCACTCTTGTGTCCCTCTGGGTACCATTTCTACAACTCCTGGCTTCAGAGAAGAAAGTGTGTAATGTGTGGCAGTGGTTCTCAGACTCCTGGTTGGGGGGGAGAGGTGTGGGAAGCAAACAGCAGACTAGAACTGCCATCATTCTGTCTTTCCCGATAAAGACAGTGGCCTACTGCATCATCATTTCATGAAACAAGACAGTGTAAGATCCCCTTGAGTGGAGAGTTGACTCCCTTATGCCAACTTATTCTCTATACATGAAAAATGCCAATACATTTTTTAAAGTTGTTCCTTATTTTCAAGAAGGTTGGTAAAACTTGCTTGCAAACCTTTTCTGATCTGTGGGCCAGCACTAGGAACACTGTCCCGTCTGATTGCTGTTGCTAGCGTAGTGAATGTCACCAGTGTGGCAGACCAACATTACCTCACAGTTCTGTAGGTTAGAAGCTGAGCGGCGGCTTGGGTAGATTCCCTGCTCTGTGTCTCCCAAGGCTGGAATCAAGGGATCAGCTGGTCTGGGAACTTACCAGAATGCTCTGAGGGAGAATCTGCTTCCAGATCACTGGCCAAATCCAGTTCCACTTGATTGTGAGACTGAGGTCCCTGGGATTGGATTCAGCTGCTAGAGTTCCCCCACATTCCTTGGCTTGTGGCCATGTCTACCTTCAAAGCCAGCATGCTCTGATCTCCCTGTCTGACTCCTGCCTCTGACCTACTGCCTGAGAAAGTTCCCTTTGTTGAAGGGTTGGTATGATTAGACTCCGTACAATCCATTATAATCTCCCTGTTTTAAAGTCTGCAGCCGTAATTATATCTGAGTTCCCTCTGCCATGTTGCATGATGTAGTCACAGGTTCCTGAGATGAGAGGACCAGTCACCCTGCCACAGAGGTGAGACGCAAGGCTGAGAGGTTGTGCTTGGCTACTAGTACAGGAAGCAGCATGCTCTCCCTTTTTCCTCTGCATCAGTAACTCATACACATGCATACATGTAGACGCAGGCCTCTCACCAACATAGACATAACCAACAGGAGAGAATGGCAGGAATCGTTGGATGAAAATGAGTGTGAAATAGTTAGTGCTGTGCTTACACTGGGATTTCTTTCTCTAAGAGCCGGTGCACTATGTATCATGTAATAAATACGTAAGAATTGAAGGAACTCTGTGTTCATTATATTACCCAGACTCCCTTCTATAGGAACAGCTGGACTCATAAGCTTGAGTTGCTGGGGGTGGGGCTGGGGGGAGGAGGGGCAGGCTCTGCATCAGAACTGTCCCAGTGCCTTTGTCAGGTGATAGAAACATCACACCATTTCCAATCTTCATCTTAGCTGCTACAACACACACTTGGAAGTCCTTCTCTATCTGTTCTAATAACATCTGCTCCCTCTACTGCTCGGGTCCTAGCCTTAATGTGCTATTATGTTTAACTCGGAAATTGCCCAGAAGGTAAGGTCTACAATTCTAAATAAAAAAGGAGATGCATGTTGAATGCACGATCAGAGCTTGCCTCAAAGTAAGATTAGCAGATCATCTCCTACACCCAGAAATCCTTTTGAAGGAATCTGCAAAATCAGATCAGAAAATACATTTGCTTTGTGAACGTGGATTTTTATTTTTCTAACCAGTTCAACTGCACATAGAAAATGAACTCAACATGCCCTGTGTGACTACTATGTGCTGGGTGAATTGATGACTACCCTCTTATCAATTCATGTAGTTATTAGGTATAAAATGTAACACTTAAAAAAAAAAGATTTAGTTTATTGTTTGAGAGAAGGCAAGAGAAAGAGAGGGAGAAGGGGCGGGGAGGCCCAGAGCAGTCTTCATAGTTGTATGTCATCATTTGTGACATAGTTTCATTCCACACAGGTGGATGTGGGCCCACACAGGGTGAGAACCAAACTGGGGCCTCTTGCATGGGAGGTGGAACCTCCGCCACCATCTGGCTGTTACCAGTTGTGTTGCAGATCAGCATGTGGGGTTGCATGGGTAGGGGCTGGGAATTGATCCCCAGACCTCACAGTTGTAAGACAAGCGCTCAACCTGACCAGCTATCCTGGCATCCCAAATTTAACCCTTCGATACTGTATCATATTCATGAAGTTAGAGGTGCAGAGTTTAGCCACCTGCCACAGATCGTGGAGTAGAAAGAGCCACGGAGTCTGTATTTTGAATGCATCTCACCAGCTTCCTTTCTTTCTGTCCTTTCCTCTGTTTCACTTTATAACATTTCAATATAGGAAAATTAAAAGAATAATAGCTACCAGCTATTAGGCTCTTGTGGGGTGCTGAGCAGCAAGCTGAACATTATATTAATATTAATTATTAGTATCCTCTATGATGATGATTTTTTTTTTATTTCTAGCTAACATATGGGGAAACTGAGGCTCTGCCATTAAGTAATGGAATCTGCACGTCGGTCTATAACTGAAGCTCATAATCCCCTGAGCAAGATTTTGTGTGCAAGCATGTATGCACACGCATGCGCCAATGGACACAGGTAGCTCTAAACTGCTGAAATAGGTCTGTGAGCTTATTCTCCTGTAAGCAAATTTACCCTGGAAGTTAATGTTGCAGTTCCAGGTCTCCCACTCACTAAGGCAAGGACATGACTAGCTTTCCTCTTCGTGGGTGCAGTGAGCATAGGATTATGGGTAGAAAAGATGGGCTGACTCCTCCCAGGCGTCCTATCCCTGCTCCCCTGGACCTTGTGTCTCCCGTAGGACATGCTGCTCATGAATACGGTGAGTTTACCAGGACTCATTGCAGTGAGTTTAGGATTAAAGTAGTATGATTTAGGCTCACAGGGCAAGGAAGTGATCAGCCTTTTTTTTCTCTTTCAAGCCCTGGAATTATCTTACAAGGAAATTGTCAGTTGGTGACAGATTCCCTTTAGTGAAATTTTAGTCTTCCTGGTAAAGAAGGTGGAGCTCAGGCTGGCAACTGGATCCAGCTGGAATCCCCTCATATTGCTTTGTTGGGGTTGCTTTTATTTATTTATTTATTTTGATAAATTTATTGGGGTGACATTGCTTCTATTTTTATGGTTACCTTCTATTTATGACACCATTCCTGGTTTGTTTGTTTTTTCTTTTCTTTTGTGTTTTTGTTTGTTTTTTTATTTTGATTCATGGTAGTAATAGAAGAATTCCCTTTTGATTTCTTTTTAATCGTGCTTACTTGAATAAAAGCAGTGAATTGTTTGGAAGCAGTAAGATTTTACTCTATTTTTCTTTATTCAATAAAGATATGCCTTTCAGTAACACTGGAATAAGAGGTAAGAGTAATTGGTTAGTAGGTAAAAAGGCTGGTGATATGAACATATGTCAGGTTTTTAATGTGGCAACATTAAGAAGGCGGTTCATGAATGATGGAAATTTTGGGGAAATGCATGGGGTATTATTACCTGGATATTTATGAGGCTCCCACTGCTTTTGTTTCCTTTGGCCTTTAGGATCAGTCTTGCACATCGAAGCACTATGCATCCTCTCCTTCCAATATTGCAGCTTGAGCTGAATGTTTATTAACTACCCGGGATACGTAAGACTGTTTGAGGACGCTTGAGCTGATCTGTATCCCCAGAATGTGTCCTCATCCTATTAAAGTAGAGAAGCAATACACAGGGAATGACAGGACCTTATCAAGAACAGATAGAGACAAAAGCCTTTGTCTAGTGAGAGGACAAAGTGCCCAGGAAGGTGTAGTCAGCAAATGAAAAGATTTTAGTGTCTGATAAATGAAGGAGGAATCATGGAGCTCAAGAACAATCTACACAGTGATACTCAGGGACCTGGGGAAGCAGGCCAGAGCACAACTTCACGTTAACAATTGTATGAGACAAACAAGAATGCCTGTTTCTTATAAATGGCAGCTGACTTTATCAATTTTAGGTTAGGGTACAAAAGGGACTGGTGGGGCCTGTGGCAAATTGGATGGTTAATGCTTCAGGTGAACAACTGCTCAGCTGTGGAAGACTTGATATATAAGGATGAAGGACCCACGGGCCACAAATTCTGATTTTCCAAGGAAAGCCCAATGTCTAGGTTTTTCATGGAAAATCTCCCTCTTTTCTATTTATTGCTACTAATTCATTATTTAAACTGGGTCAACATCAAACGGCTGGGACCACTAAGCAAGTGTGTTCATTTTGGGCATTGTACCACTCTAGGGGTCCATACACACAAATCTTTATAATTGTTTTTAACTCTTTATTGAGATTTACATGCCATACAGTACTCATGTGCTGAGAAATCCACCCATTTAATGTGTACAATTCAGTGGTTTTCATTATATTCCCAGAGTTGGGTAAACATCAACACAATCTAAATTTAGAATTTTTTTATTACCCTATAATGAAACCTTATCCTCATTTCTAGTCATTCCCCACCCTATCCTATCCCACTCCACTCCCCAGTGCTAAGCAAACACCATTCTACTTCATGTCTCTATTGATCTGCCTATTGTGGATATTTCATATATATAGAATACTACAATCTGTGGTCTTCTGTGTCTGGCTTGTTTCACTTATAGTGTTTTAGAGGTTCCATGTCATAGTACGTATCAGAATTTCATTTCTTTTCTGGAGCCAAATGATATTATAATATGTGAATGTACCACATGTTTGTTTGTTCATTTATCAGTTCATGGACATTTTTGGTTGTTTCTACTTTTGGCTGTGTGAACAAGTCTATGAACATTCATGTGCAAGTGTCTCTGTGGACATACTTTTATCTCTCTTGGAATTATCCCTAGGAGTAAAATTATAAGTCACATAGTACCTTTATATTTAACATTTTGAAGAGCTGCCCAACTGTTTTCCGAAGTGGCTGCACCATTTTACATTCCCATTAACAATATCTGAAGGGTCCAATTTTTCCACGTCCTTGCCAGCACTTATTATTGTCTTTTGGCTTATAGCCATTCTGTTGAGTGTGAAGTACTGTGTCATTGTGGTTTTGATTTGAATTTCACTAATGACTGATGGCATTGAGCATTTTCCATGTGCTTATTCACCATTTGTGTATCTTTCTTTCTGGATAAATGTCTACTCAAATCTTTATCCATTTATAAAACAGGACCATTTGCATTTCTATTATTGGGCTTAATTATTGAATCCTAAGAATTCTTTATATATTCTGTTCCAAATAATCTGACATGGATATTTGGCATGATTTATACTGAATAATTGTACCCTTCCAACCCAATGTTCACATCAAAGCATGTTCCCAGTTATTGCACAGTACATGATTACTGATAGCTGTACTGTTCTTGCTGCTTTACAGAGTTTACATAAAGCAAACCTGCATGTGTGCAACACATTTGTAATTTGCAATCAACCAGAGGTTCCCTAAAGGCGATGTGACCTGAGGTCTTGGAGTAGCATCTTCTAGAGACAGAATGTGCATTTCAGTGACTTCAAGTTAACAAAGGTCCCTCCCCAAATAGTTTCCAGTCCTAGACTACTGCTCTGGGCACATACACTACCCACCTTGGAATCCGCTGCTTATCTCACAATAGGAAGCTTTATGCACGTGCGCACATATACACACACACTCACTAAGTTGAACATATGTACCATTTTAAACAGGACAGTGCTGTTTTTTTTCTATCCCATTTAAAACTGTATGTATGGTCAGTCTCCTGACGCCTTGAATTTAGTGCAGTGAGGCTTAGGCTGACCAGATGTACCATTTGAAATGGGATAGAAAACAAACAAACAAACAAACAAACAAACAAACAAACAAAACCCGAACCTGTCCTGTACATATGTTCAGCCTAACAACAATACACGGAAGAGGTTCAGGCACTGACCAGGAGCAGGAGAGCTTAGTGGTTAGGCACCCCCGCTGCCTCAAGCCAGCCTGGGGCTCCTCCCTTTTGTCCCGTGCAGACACTCAGCTTCCTCGGGGGTCAGTGGTATTAATCAGAGCGTCCTCTTGTCTGGGTCTGCTCAAGCTGCTACAACAAAAGTACCACTGACCAGATGGCTTAAAAACAATAGCAATTCATGTCTCAGTGCAGGAGGCCAGAAGTCCAAGATGAAGGTGCCGGCAGATTCGTGTCTAGGAGAGCCTACTGCCTGGGTCCTAGATGGCGTTCCTTCTAGTTGTGTCCTCACGTGGTAGAAGGGGCAAGGGGCCCTGGCGACTCCTATATGGCCTCTGCCCTGAGGACCTCTTCCCTCCCTCCTAACACTATTACACTGGGGGTTAGAATTTCAACATATGGACTCGGGGGTGGGGTGGGCCACCCAGACCTTAACAGGGACACCAACACTACTCAGTGGCGGGGTAGCACAGCAGTTAAGGGCTGGAGCCAGACTGCACAGGTTCAAACCCCGTTGGCTTACCCGCCAGCGAGCCGATCTTGAGCGGTTGCTTTGACCGTACAGCTCCCACTCAAGGCGGAAACGAGCGCTTAGCTTCTAGGGCTGCCAGCCTCAAGCAAGTTAATACTCATAAGCCAACTGGAACAGCACCTACAGGCACTGAGCAAATGTTTCCTAAGTGTTACTCGGTGTCACTCAATCCCACTGAATCAGAGAGGCAAGCACAGTACCGAACGTAAGCCATGGCATGTCATAGGATCTGCGAAATCTTGTCATATCACCATCTTGCCAGAAAACCTGAATAACCGCAGAGAGAATCAGGGAGTCATTGCTGGGGCATGGCAGGCGTCATCTCATTTTCCTTATCTCCCTCAGCGGACCCCTCACACCAGTGGGCAGGGCCCAGACTCATTATTTTTCTTGTCTTCTCAAAGGCAGATTTCTTCCAAAATTAATGATGGTGCTGATGGACATGCCCTCCAGCAGACCAAATTCGGGTGCTTTGTTCTTCCTCCCTCCTGGCCCTCCCCCCACCCCTCACCCCCTCACCCCCCACCCTCCTGTTCCAGCTGAGTGCTGTCAGGACTCTGCTCTCCTAAGCAGCCTGTCACATGTTCTGTTACAATCATGTTTTATTATAGCTTTCAAAAGATGACCTCTCATTCCACACACTCGTGTTTATAGAGGACTTCTGGCATTCTGAAAGGAAACAGATAGCAAACTCTCCAAACCCTTTATTTGCTTCAGCTGATAACTGCTCTGGCCAGAGATGAACGCTGCGGTGATTACAAGATGTAATTTACTACAAAGGACAGTTAATATTACTTACAAACCTGTCATCAGTTCTGGGGGAATCAAGGCCGAAACAACGGACAGGACCAATCTGAATCCACCTAAATATCTGGTCCGATAGAATTACAAGTGTATAGATTTACCATTTAAGAAATGGCCCCGTTACAAAACATTGTCCTCACAGACAGACAATATACGTAACGAGCAAGATTATACCCTTTTATGTGGATCAAGGACACAGGTAGTGTGAGAAAGAAAGGAAGAGGGAAAAAAAATCCCTTAAGAGGAGCTTAAATGCTACCCTTGTGAATTATACCTGGGCGTATTAACTGGGGAATTAGATCTGTGGAAAAGCCTCTAATATGGCTAAACAAAGTCCTCAGGTAATGCTCCGAATCAGAAAAACATGTGAAAATACAGCCTCTTAAATGTGATTATAGTCAGAGCCATAGTTATACTCTAAGAAAGGACATTGAACAGAGAGGGATGAAAGAAAAAAACCTGTTTTAAAACCATTGTGTCCAACCAAAAATTATAGAGTAGCTTAGAGATTTTAAATAACCCAGTTGGCCCCCATTTGAAAGCCTTTGTGCTTTAAATTGAAGTAAAGAAAGGAATGAGATATCCAAGTTAGGACTTGGTTGTCTTCAGATTTTGAAATGGAAGAGGCATTTGTGCAGAATGACTAGTTGAGCCAGTAGATGATTCCAACTTGGGCTATCATTTGAAATGGGTAGCCCTCACCTTTAAGCTTTTCCTAAAGGGCCACCCTCACTGACATACTTTCAGGAGAGTTTCTTGTTCAGTTGATTATTATTTAATGGGGATTAAGGTAAGAGTTTTGGTGCTTTTGTTGGTATCATGGTCTGAACCCTGGGGAATCATGAACCAGTCGTTGCCATTTACCTCTCCTCCTGCGGGAATCCTAGAGAATTCCATACATAAAGGGCGATCCTAGGAGAGAAATCCTAAGAATGTTCCACTAGCCACTTTGCAAGCACACCATCCCTGAAGTCAGCACCCGGAAAAGGCTGCTAAGGGGAGCTTTTTACTCTTTTTTCCTATCCCCAGTCTGATCCTTGGGACCAGGTCACTCACACACATTGATATGGGCGTACAGAGGGAGACAAGATGAGATCGGGTCTATAGAAGTGTCTACCTTAACTTATCTGCCAGATATATTTGTTGAGGACCAGAGAAAAGAAGTACAAGGGCTATGGATGGCTGGATTTGACCAAAGCAAATAGAACTTGCCTCAGCCTACCTGTTCGACCCCAGGGGGCTGTAGAACATGTAATAAGAGGGAGCTGGAGCCAAGGTCATGCCTTTTAAAACACAATGAATGACCTTTGTCTGCAGTAACAGAGCCCAAACATTCATGTAGACCATTCTTTCTTGTGGGAAGGGGCAGGGAATTAAGGAGTGAAGTGGTTATAGCAGCTTAGCATGAAGACAGGACTGGAATTCCATTTCTCTCTACTGTTCATTTCCTAAGCTCTTTATTGGCCTCTTGCATATATTCTTTGGGAAAACGTCTATGCAACTCCTTTGCCCATTTCTAAATTGGGTTTGGTTGTTGCTGATTTGTAGGAGTTCTTTATCTATTCTGGATGTCAATCCCTTACAGATATTTGATGTGCAAATAGGTTCGCACATTCTGTGGGCTGCCTTTTCACTATGTAGATACTGTCCTTTGACGCACAAAAGTTTTACATTTTGTTGAATTCTGATGTGTTTATTTTTCCTTTCTGTTGCCTGTGGTTTTGGTCCTAAGCTGTTTCTAGCAACAGGCAGCAAACTGTGTATTTGCCCGAATCCGGGTTTCTCTCTCTTTCTCTCTAGAACAAGAAGGGAAGGTCAGTGAACTCCCATGATTGGGTGGTTTGACCTCCAGCTAGCAGGGGAGAGGATCTGTGTGTGCCCAACCACCGGCCCCCAAGATGTCACCATGTTCTTGCAGGAAGGCCACCTGCAGGGCACGGATGTGCATGATGTCCGCCGGCCAGGCCGGGACCCCGGGGAGAAGCTCCTCTCGTTCCAGTTCCGCTGGCTTGCCTCCAAGGTGGTCAGCGACTCACTGATGCGTGGCCGGCTCATATGTTCACCCGTGAACCACATCCGCCCTCACAATGAGCTGGAACGCCACTCCGCTGGTTCCGCTCGCTGCTTCGGCCTTTCTGCGGGCTCCTGGTGCATTTAGAGAATTGTCGAATCTTAAAACAGAAAGACAACTGAGGCTGACCCATATCACATGCAAAGCAAGTCGCCAAAAGCCTGGAGGGGTTAAGACCCCAGCCCAAACTCCTGTAAGGAGGGAGCAATAAAACTAGAGCTGGAGACCTGGTAACCAGACTTAGGCCCGTGCCTCTCACGGGCTGATACTCCTTTGCATCATCCACACACACGAGAGTAAAAAGATGTCTCACCATTCTGTTCATTTCTGTTCTCTATTCTAAGAAAAAGGATTAAATAGAGTTGCAAATGGAAAATAATCGTGACCACCGTAGTCTTTGCTGAATTACTGCTTCAAAGTGAGATGATCTTAAAGCAAGCTTGTTCCATCTGTAGCCTGCAGCCTGCAGCCTGCATGGCCCAGGACAGCTTTGAATGCGGCCCAGCACCAATCCGTAAACTTTCTTAAAAGAGTGAGATTTTTTTCTGATTTTATTTAGCTCATCAGCTATCGTTAATGTTAGTATATTTTATGTGTGGTCCAAGACAATTCTTTCATTGCTGCCCAGGGAAGCCAAAAGGTTAGACATCACTGATTTAAAGATTGGCCACAGAAAGATCTGAATTCCAGCATTCCTTAGCAATAAGCATCGCAGACTCAGAAGTCTCAGGGCCACTGGGGTCATGCAGAACTCAGCTATTTAAAAGGTTGAGTGACTACATGGGGATACAACCCTCAAGTTGCCGGAGTTTCTGAGTTTTTCAAGAGAACCTGGAAATTGGATTCTTGAGTGAAATATCTTGATTTTTTTATTTGCAATTTTTTAAAGATACAATTTTCAAAGATCGATAGGAAGGCTACTGCCTCCTACAAAAATAACACCTCTGTGTGCTGAATTTGGACCACAGGTTTAAGGTCTTTGCTTTTGCAGTTAGCCTTGTGCTTCTCAATGCACACATACACACACACACACACACACACATGCACGCACATGCACACACGCATGCATGTGTGCAGAGCTCTACAGCATGCCAGTGCTTCATTCAGCCTGACTCTGGACCACATGAATCAGTCTCTAGGGGTGGGTTCAGGGCATCAGGACTCGTTAAAGCTCTTCAGGTGACTGAAATGTACAGGGGGGTTAAGAACTGAAGGCCTCACAGCAGGGTCCACACCCATGATCCTGCCCCACCCACCTCGTCCCCATCCAGAAGGACATCTGGGCTGTTATTACAGGAACACAAGATGGCCATAATTTTCGGGTAAACATCTGGGTAATTGGCTGCGTGCTTTGTTTCTTGTCCTTTTCTGGGTATTTTATAGACACAGACAGCTGTCCCCTTAACTTCATTTGCCATGTGTCCCTCCTGTAAAGTTTGGATTCCAAACTGTGATGTATCACATCTCTGGCACAAGTGAAGTTTGTCGCTCCTTAACTTTGATCTGGGCTTCATCTCTCAGCTCTGGGGTTTCTCCAGCCAAACACGAGGCGTTGCGCAGCTGCCTTTGTCCTTGTGAATCCTCTGGCTTGTCCTTGAGACACCGGGAGCCCCTGTTGGTATTTCTGAGCCCTTTTTAGCTCCTGTTCCGGTCCCATCTGCTTCTCCGTCCTCTCCTCGCTGTGCGCACACACACCCCTCCCACCTTCCCATGCCAGCTTTCTGCACTCACTGTGGCAACCCCAGCGAGCCCTACAGAAAAGTCCGGTAAAATAAAATACAAACAGGACGGCCCAGGGAGCTACCACAGAAAGACAGGATTGTTAAAATGGCCATTTTCCACCCAGTTTTTAACATTTTTTTATTCATTGATAGTCCTTCTGAATGTGCTGATATAATTTTAGAGTGCTATTATTTTAGCCCGTTTTTTCTATTCTGCTTTATTCTTTTTTATTGTTAAATTTATTGAAATGACATTGGTTGGTACAAATTACACAGGTTCCAGGTGTACAATTCTACATGACATCGTCTGTGTGTTGCATTGTGTGCTCACCACCCAGAGTCAGTTCTCTTTCCATCATCATATATTTGGCTCCCCCTCTTTCTTCCCCCAACCCCCTCCCCAGTTACCCTCGAGTAACCACTGAACTATTGACTGTGTCCATGAGTTTTTGTTTCTTTGTTGCTTTCAGTTTTATATTCCACCTATAAGTGAGGTCATAAGGTTCTTATTTTTTTCTGTCTGGATTTCGCTTTGCATGATGATCTCAAAGTCTACCCATGCTGTAAATGGTCATATTTCATCTTTTCTTATTGCTGAGTAGTATTCCATTGTATAAATATATCACAACTTCTTTATCCAGTCATCTGTCAAAGGGCGCTTTGGCTTGGACACCGTGAATAGTGCTGCAGTGAACACTGGGTACATCAGATGCCCTAAGAGGGATTGCTAGGTCGAATGGTATCTCTAGTCATAATTTTTTGAGGAAGCTCCATACTGCCTTCCGTAGTGGTTGTACCAGTTTGCATTTCCACCAGCAGTATATGAGGGTTCCTTTTTCTCCATAACCTCTCCAACACTTGTTATTCCTTGTTTTGTTGATAATGGTAAAATGGCTTTTATTTTTAAAAAACTCCATGCGTCTTTTTGTTGATTTTTGTCCCTGTGATGATAGCATTGTGGTCATAAGAAAGTACCCATAATTTTTAGTGGTGCAACTGATTAGTAGGCAGAGGTGATATAACATGAACTCTGGGATTTGCTTAGCAAATAAATGAAAAAGATAATAGCAAGTTAGAGAAACAGTAGCAGTCTTGATTACCGTTGAATATGCGTGATGGATATATGGGCTCATTCATTATAAAACAAGCTCTACTTCTGTGCGTGCTTAAATGTTTTATCAGACACACATGTATAATTCTAAGATTTGATAAGAATATGTGATCCCAATACTCTACAAGTATTTCCTTCTTATTAATTAATCTGGGCTTAAGTTTGATGTACCTACAAAAGAAATGAGTGGGTGGCTTAAAACACCCCCACACACACCTCCACACACATGCATAGTTTCATAGTAAAAACAACACATTGCAATTAGGAAAATAAATGGAGAAAACAGCTCCCACCCTTTCATCTTCCTAATATATCTGATGTTTGCTCTTCCAGTTAGCCTTCTGGTATTGTGGTCATTGCAGTACATACATTTGGATTTCTGCTTCATTTATTGATGATATTATCACACACAGGCTGGGGACTGGGCCTTGCATTATGAGGCAATATTAGCCTGCTAGCTGCTTTGAATTTATGACCTTCCGTAAGCCCTAGAGAGTGACAGCAGAAGGGATGGCGTTTGCCCAAGTTCAGTCAGTCCCTGGGTTTGTCATGGGAGTCAGTCTCCCCAGCTTGCCTGCACCGTGCCTCTCATAATACTGAGTATATGTCTAATAACGTGGGCAGACAAGTGTTGAGAGAAAGATCAGCAGAGCCTTGGAGAGGTCCAGAGAGATGGGAATTATATAAAGTAGGGCTCTGACATTGCTTGTGTCTCAGTACAGCAGAAAGCCCCCTCATCCCAGAATTCAGACATCCAGGCAAATCGCCACCCTGACCTCATCGAGGTACCGCATCGCAAAGCCAGCTGCACGTGTTCATGTCTGTCTGAGGTTGCTGCATTCTAGAGCTACTGAATCCTAGCTCTGAGAGTGGAAAGGGGACTTGGGACTTCTAACAGGCTTTCTGGAGAATTCAGGGGAGACCAGTCCACCATCCATCTGACTGGGCATTGGGCATCTACAGAGATGTAGGAGTGGACCTTGAATCTTCCAGAAACCGTTCATTTGTAGGTATGACAGTTAAAAGGGAAGTGAAATCTGAGCTTTGATATCCAGGGTGTTTTTTTTTTTTAATTCAAGCATTAGTATATAATAATTCATTTGATGTATGTGCTCTTATAATCAGACAACTATTTCCCAGTCATTATCAGCCTTACGACCCATTCACATTGTCTTTCTCGCTTGCTCTTTGTCTCTCTCCCTCTCCCTCTGTTTTGTCTTCCTATTTATAAATGTGTGTGTAGAAATAAGGCACAAAGAGTTCGTTCAGAATTATGTGGTTTCCTTTTGCAGCATATGGTTCCAAAACTCACTGGAAACAGCAAAGACCAAAAATAATACTCTTCCCTAGCTAATGAGCTATTATAAGCTGGGGAGAACATAGTTAAGATGTCTTATGTCCTCATTTAGCTTTTGAAGTATGTGCGTCCACAGACATGCTTGCTTCTGGAGTAGGCAACATGCTGAAACTCACTGAGAACTTGGAGAAGAGCAATACGTCCCACCTAAAACCCTCGTTCTGCTTCTTGCCATGTAAGCTTCGGCAAGTGATGCGTCTCCTCCAAGTTTTATCATCTTTTTAGTTGGAAAATAATCTCCACTATGTAGGATTTCCAGAGAATTTAATGAGGCGGTGTGTAGAAAGGACCTGAAACTAGAGATGATCAAGTGATGTTATTTCATCAATCATTTCTCATTTTCTTCACCCTGCTGTCTTTGTAGGCTTATTTTTATTTTTATTTTGAATAATTACAGTTTCTCAAATTCTTTCTAAGGCAACATTGACTTGGGAGTCTTCCCATCCATGAAACTCTATGGTGTATTAGAACTAATACTATCTCTGTAAATTAAATGAAACATTTCAAAGTAAAGCGACATCATGCCTTAAAGAAGAAAAAAAAAATAGCTAGTATTTTTTAGCCAGAAAAACTGGTTTAAATCTCAGTCCTGTTGCTCCTGCTTTGCATTTTATTGTTTACTTTGGATATACACTGTGTTCTCATCTGCATCATGTGCCTAGCAGTCCTCACCTGTACTGTTTTGCTGCTTTAACGAAGAAGCACACATACAGTGGCTCGCTACCGCACAAATTCGTCCTGCAGTTCTGGAGGACCGAAGTCAGAAATTCGCCTCCCTGCACTGAAATCTGGGTGACGTCAGAGCTGCTGTCTTTCTGGAGGCCTCAGGGGAGAATGCATGTCCTTGTTTCCCAACTTCTAGAGGCGCTGGCACTTCTTGGCTCCGGGCTCCCTTTTCATCTTCACAGCCAGCGTGACCAAAGAATCGTTCTCTTAGCGCGTCACCTCGACACTGTCCTGCCTCCCCCCACGCCTTTAGAGACCCTCGTGAGTACGTGCAAAGCACCCCGATCATCCAGGGGCACTTTCCTATTTCAAGGTCAGCTGATAAGAAACCTTCACTTCCTCTGCCACCTGAATACTCTTTGGCCACATGGCGTAACCTAGTCACAGGTTCTGGGGATCATGACACGGATGTGTTTTGGAGGGGGTGCCATTCTGCCTCCCGCAGCCACATCGTGGAGTGGCTTTTTGTTTCTAAGAGAAGATGGAGGTAAAGTTCTTAGCACAGGGGCCAGTCCGTAGTGCAGCAGGTCCTAAAGATGGCTGTGTTGACGATGATGGTGACTTTTGTCTTAACTCAAGGTGTGTCTTTCTTTTAAAACGGTTTTTTCTTATTATTGAGCTGGATCAGAGGGATTTGTGTATCATCCCACAATGGATTGACCCCACGTACAGATGCACCCAGGGTGGTGCAGTGACCCGTCCCTGCCTAGGTGCTCAGTCCCCTTTGTAACATGAATGGTGGGGGTGTGGGGGGAACAGACAGATAGAAATAAAAGAAGGATGGAGCCAGATGGGATTCCCCGAGAGCTTCCCAGAGCAGGTTCATTCTCAAAGTCAGTTCTTCCAACTGTGTTAGACAATTATATTCTGACGAGTGGTTTGCTTTCCATGGTTTGCTTTTCAATGTTATGAAGACTTTATTCATAATGTTCTCATCTTTTTAAAGAAGCCACGGAGAAGTAATTTCCCGGAAAGCTCCTTTTAACTAGTAGGATCTTACATTGAAGACACAGAACTCATGCCCAAGAATGAATAAAATGTGGCACTGTTATTTAGGATGAATTATGGAAGAAACCCATCTGGGCCCATGGAACATTGATGGTATAATTGTTAGAGATGACATTTAAGGAGTTCCATGTATGTGGGGTCACACTAATAAATCAAATTGCCAAGTGGTGGCATCACTCAACATCTTTCCCCAAACCGTAATCAGGACAATAACATCATCGACAAATGTCCATATGGTTTTTAAGTTGCCTGCTTTGAGGAATAGGAGGAAACAATTATTCTGGGCATTCACACTGCTTACGAGATACTGTCAAGCTATTCTTTTAAAACTAGGTTATTAGATATGCCTGTTACATCCACAATATATTATAATGTCTTACAGACCATAATAAATGGTCTTCATTTGCACTAAGGTTACTTTGTCCTTAGTTGGGGCGCAGACATACTTAATGCCAAATTATCACAAAGTAAATTATATGTTACAGAATAAGATTTTAGTATGAAGTCCTCATAAGCAGAAAAAAAAAGGAGGGAGGTTATAGGGGACTTTGTTTGTTTCCATTGACCAAAATATGATGTCACCTTCTACGTCTTAGAGGTCTGTGTCAAAGCCCTTTGCCCGCTCAATTCCAGTCCTCATGTGTCACGTGACTTTTCACTACACACGACCCCATGATGAGCACGGAGTTTCGTGCACATGCTGCATTGTCCCAGAAAACGGCCTGAGGACACTCAGCGCCTTCCTCCCTCTTCCTCTGCCCTGCGTCTTGTCTCCGTGGGAGGCCGTGGCTTTGGGTCCCTTGCTTATGGTTTCGGGGTACACTGAGCCCATGGGTGGCCTGGGTGGAAAGCATGAGTATGGGAGAAGCTGATGTTCTACGGGCAGCTCCAGGTCCTTCCCCAGCACTCTCCTCCATGGTCCCTGGTCCCTCGATGCAGTGTCCACTGGGGCAGGTAGACACTGAGCTCTGAAGACGTTATCCCTTCTCAGTTTCAAGGGTTGTGGTTGCTTATTGAAGAGCCCAGATTCTGGGTTCCCGCCCCATATCCTCTTTGGCTCCTTGACTCTTCCCAATATGCTGTGTTCAATTCCTGTGTGTTTAAAAGGCCTGCGATCATTTCTGTTTCTTGCAGCACCTTGATAAATCCACCTCTGACAAAGCACTTTCCTCCTGTGCTTGGATACAAAAGATTATCACCTAGGTGTTACCACTGCTAAGGATACACGCACCTTTTTGAAATTTCATAAACCTTTATTTTGAAATAACTTTAGATTTACAGTAGGTTTAGATTTCTACAGAGTTCTATACCCCTCGCCAAGTTTCCCCTAATGTTGACATTTTCCATCACCACGGTACATTTATGAAATCTAAGAAACCAACATTGGTACAATGCTGTTAACTGATCTCCAGACTTGATTCACATTTTACCAGTTTTCTCGTTTTTTTAAAATTAATTTTTAAGATTTATTTTATGGTGTGAGAGGTGAGAGAGAGAGAGAGAGAGGAGGAGGGAGGGCTCAGAGTCATCTCCATAGTTGTACATCATTAATTGTGACATAGTTTCATTCCACACAGGTGGATGTGGGACCGTATGGGGCAGAAACCCAACCGGAGGGCCTCCTGCATGGGAGGCGAGAGCCTGCACCTCGGGACTCCATGGTTACAGTTGCACTGCAGTTCAGCATATGGGTTTGCATGGGCCGGGGCTGGGATTTGATCCCCAAACCTCACCATTGCAAGGCAAATGCTCAACCTGTTGAGCTATTCTGGCCTCCCTACCATGGACTTCCTGTTTTCTGCCCCAGCATCTGGCTCAGTGCACCACATGCCATGTTGTCACCAAGTCAACTGAGTTTACTCTTGGCTGTAATAGTCTTACAGGCTTTTCTTGTTTCTTTCTTTCTTTCTTTCTTTCTTTCTTTCTTTCTTTCTTTCTTTCTTTCTTTCTTTCTTTCTTTCTTGTGTGTGTGTGACATTGATAATTTTAAGAAATAATGGTCAGGTACTTTATCCGAAGTCCCTGCATTTGGTGTGTTTCTGACGTTTCTCTCGGGTTAAAGGACTAGTGTTATAATTTGGGGAGAGCACACCAGAGTGGAGGGGCCCTTCCCAGAACATCATAGGGGACCATGCACGGCGTTCATGCTTGGTTGAGATGGCATCTGACAGTTTGCTTCGCTGATTGGTTTACGACTTCTCTCCCTTTCCATACTTAATTTTTTTTAATGTGAGTAGCTACCTCTAGCCCACATGCAAGTTGGGGGTTATTTAGATACCTATATTATATGGAGATTTTGGCAAAGACTATTTGTTTCTTCTCTTCCAATTTTTTTTTTAAGATTTATTTTATTGATTTTTGACAGAGAGAAACAGAGACAGAGAGAGACAGTGAGAATGGGGAGGGCCCAGAGCAGTCTTCATAGTTGACATTAGTTTTCCATACAGTTTCACTCCACAGGTGGGCGCGGGGCTGCACAGGGCAGGAACTGGGCCGGGAACCTTCCACATAGGTCCCGGCAAGAACTGAACTGGGGGCACACCCCAGTTCAGCATGTGGGTCCGCCTGGGCCGGGGCCAAGATTCGATCCTCGGTCCTTGGGGCTTCAAAGCGAGCGCTTTACTCGCTGAGCCATCCCAGCTTTCCCCCAATTTTTTTTAGTCAATTATTTAATTTTATCAGCATGGTCGCATATCTAGTTATTTTGTACTTTGGGTCATTTTCTTAAAGTATTGGTTGTTCAGATGGTTCCAGCTTTGGCCCCGGGGAGCCCGGTCGTGTTGACCTCTATGTCCCTGTGACCTCTCCCCATTTCTTTGTGTTTTGAGAGTTTCCTTCCTTTCTGCAGTAAAATATGGTTCACAGTTGCTGTATTTCTCCTGCCCCTGCCTTAGAATGAGACATTTCTTCTAGGATAGGCCTGAATTTTTAACTGACTTTTCCCCTCATTTATTACTTCTCTTGATCACATGCATCAAGAGATGAAAATATGCAGTTCATCCAACAGGTATTTACTGAGTAACAGTTGTGTGCCAGGCAACGGACTACTCTTGAGCCCATGTTTCTGGATAGAGCAAGTACTGCCTCTGCTTTAAAAATTACTGAATAAAGACACATACCATAAGTGCGTGTGTGTGTGTATGCACAAACACCTAATTAAATATACTGGCTTAGGAATGCTTTGATTGTATATCATGGTACAGCAGAAACTACTTTTATAACACAGTTGGAGTTTCCACGGGGCTAGGGCAATTAATTTCCTGGATGTCTAAAATATTTGCATTTTTTTTTTCTTCAGAAGAGCATTTCCTTAAAACGAAAGGTCCAGATTCCCCAACTCAGCTTGACAAACCAAGCCCCCATGCAGCTCACGAGCAAAGAGAAGGGAGGCAGGCGCTGGCCTCAGCATCTGTGTGTGTTTTGGAATTCACATGATAAATACCACGAGGCAGGAACTGTCAGGCCTGATGAATACTTTACGCGCGCGGTGCCTGTGCCCTGATCTGTAGACATTATGCTTGCTGCGTGGGTCCCCACAAGGCAGCCGTCAGCATCCACTTCCCAGCCACCCCCCACTGAGCTTTTCTCCTCCGTGTCATATGCTGGGTTGTCATCGTTGCTAAAAGATTTTCAGTTTGGAAAATAATTTGCTACCAGGATCGACTTGGGAAAGATGGGAAGCACTTTTGTGTGAGTGCCCTCCATGGGGGCCAATTCATAACACGCAAACAAGTCCATGTAATGATTAATGCACGGAACAATAGAGCTGAGACACTTCTTTACGCAGCGGGACATTAGTAAGCTAAACGCCAGGCTTCTGCAAAGCCTTCTACTCCCAAAACTTAAACAGTTGACGTAAACAGTAACATTATTACCAGGTAAGGTCAGTTGATACCTAACCAGTGCTAACTACGAAACACAGTCCTCATGGTTGTTAGATAAAATATCACACATTTATCCAATACTATGGAATACTAGATGACTATTAAACACAATGAGGTAGAAATTGAATTCTACCATGAGAGTTAAGTAGGCACAGCTACTGTTCCCGTTACTAACCAGAATTTTTTTCTTTTTTTCTTTTTTTTAACGATTTATTTTATTGTTTTTGACAGAGACAGAGAGGCAGAGAGAAGGAGGCGGGCCCAGAGCAGTCTCCATAGTTGTACCTCATCAGCTCTCAACATGGTTTCGTTCCATATGGGTGGGTGGGGGCCACACAGGGTGGGAACTGGGCTGGAGGCCTCCTGCATGGAAGGCACACCCTCTCAAGCCACGGGCCAAACTGGAGGGTGAGAACCAAACTGGGGGCCTCCTTCATGGGACACACACCCCAGTTCAGTATATGGGTCTGCACAGGCCAGGACCGGGATTTGATCCTTGTTCCCTGGGGCTGCAAAGTGAGCACTTAATTTGCTGAGCCATGCTGGCTTCCCCAATTTTTTTTTCTTTAGGCGGTGAGTTTAGGAGTGTCTTTTATTTTCTACACCGCGAAATTTTTATTTTTTGAGGATTTCATTCCAAACATGTAATATTTTGGGGATTCACCAAAAAATATTGGTGCAGCCTATAACATAATATTCTCTACAGACAGTATCATCCAGAAATTGTTTCTTCTGGGGATGCCAGGATAGCTCAGTGATTGAGCGCTTGCCTTGCAGTTGTGAGGTCTGGGGTTCAATTCCCAGCCCTGACTCGTGCAAACCCATATGCTGAACTGCAGCACAACTGGTAACCACTGGGATGGCACAGTGGCAAAGGTGCTCACCTCCCATGCAGGAGGCCCCTGGTTCGGTTCCAGGTCCACATGGCCCCACGTCCACCTGTGTGGAATGAAACCATGTCCCAACCAATGATGTACAGCTATGGAGACTGCTCTGGGCCCTCTCCCCTTCTCTCTGTCTCTCTTACCTTCTCTCAAACAATAAAATTAATCTTTAAATAAAAAATGTTGCTTCTATATAATGAAGAATTATTATTTCTGATGCATTTCAAACAAAATGCTACAAGTAAGGGTGTTTTACATGGACAATAAGCTAAAAATATGAAGAAGACGTTCTTTCTCAGAATTGCATTGGATGTAATTCCTACCTTACAACCATCTTTAAATATCATGCTGAGTGTCAAGAATTAGCATCATGGAGAATTCTTCATGATTCGTGTGGGCATATATGCAGGAAGTATATGGTTACTGTAAAGAATAGAAGCAGACCTGATTGTTTAGATCTGCCCAGTTTTAACCAGGACTGGATAAACCTGTTACTCCTGGGACACTATATTAATGTCCTCAGGCTACTGAAAGCCACACACAGGGCTTAAAACAACAGAAGTGTGTTCTCTCCCAGTCTGGAAGCCAGAAGTCTGCAAATCAAGGTATCTGCAGGATTGGATCCTTCTGGAGGGTGTGATGGAGACCCTGTTCTCTCTCCTAGCTTCTGGTGGCTTCCTTACAATCCTTGATGTTCCTTGACTCATAGGGTATCACTCCAGTCCCTGCCTCTGTCTTTATGTGCATTCTCCATGGGTTACTGTCTTCACCTGGTCATTTTCTTAGAAGGACAGCAGCCATATTGGATTAGGTCCCCACCCTACCCAATGTGACCTCATCTGAGCTCATTATATCTGCAATCTCCCTATTTCCAAATAAGGTCACATTTTGAGATTCTGGGGATTAGGACTTCCCTAACTATTTTGGTCTGGGGCTTGGATATGAGTATTCTAAGGCACAACCATTGTGATGAGCAGCAAAATCTGCAAAGCCCCTGGTAAACACTAAAGCAAGCTTGTCCAACGCACGGCATGTGGGCCACACAGGGCAGCTTTGAATTTGAATGTGGCCCAACACAATTTTAAAAATTTTCTTAAAAGATGAGTTTTTTTGTGACTTTTTTTTTTCTTTTAGCTTATCAACTGTCGTTAGTGGTAGTGTATTTTATGTGTGGCCCAAGACAATTCTTCTTCTTCCAGTGTGGTCCAGGGAAGCCAGAAGGTTGGACAGCCCTGCTCTAAGGTGTCTTGAAGACAGTTATACCTTTGCTTCATGCAAATCCATTCTATGAAATTCATTTTGCGTGTACAAAATAGATATTTTGCGAGTGACTCTTTTCCCCTCTAAAAAAGGCATTTTCTACCCTATTACAGAGTACTGACTTTTTTCATACAGAGAACTCCCCAGTGGATTTAAATTAGAATTTCATTCCCCAATGCTAACTCAGAAACCTCCAAATGTGAGGTCCTCCTTCCGAATAAGCATGGCCACAGGAAACGTTCTTCTTCCCTCAAAATAATGCAATTCCTGTTCCCCCTTTCATGATCCAGGAGAATATCAGTGCAAACACCCACATGCTCCATCCTTTGAAAGCCTCTATTTATAGCTTTCCTCTGCTGGCATGCATGTGAGAAATAGCACTGCCATTAAGAGCAGATGGATTCAGCTTGGCTACATTTCTCTTCCCGCAGGCACTGTCTGCTTGGCATGGGGAGTTGAGTCCCCTTGCTGGCTAATCCTCATGTGACATGAAAGGCCCCATCCCCTGGAACCTCCCTTAGTTCCAGGAACTCTTTGTAAGCCTGTTGTTCCAGCCCTTGACGTGAGAGCTTGACTTTCTGTGTTCTAACTGGACTCCATAGAGACAGACAAGGTCCCTGCCCTGTGTCACATTCAGGAAAGTCTAGCTGCCATCAAATATGGGGACTGAACTTTCTTCTCAGACTACAAAGTCTTTTGGGGGAATTGTCAGGCTTTTTGCATAAGCAAATTTTTCATCAATGGACATGTACTTTATTCTGCCCTTTGGGCTCCTGGTTAGTCAACAAGAAAAGCATAACTGTGCCCATAGGCCACCCTCTTTTAAAAAGTTTCTCAGTTTATTAACTAGTTTAATTACTTAACTGCATGCTATATCATCAGTAGAGCCTTCTTGCCACAAATGATAATGACTCAGATGCAATCATAGTGGGGTCTTTTTTTTTTTTCAGTCTTAATAGTTCAAGTTGGACACGCATGATCAGCAGACGGCTTCCTTCCCTGCCACGACTCAGGGACCCAGGTTCTACCCATCTTATGGATCAACCTTCCCTTAGGGTTCCATCATCATCATCATCATCGGTGTCATAGTCATATGCATTCAGCAGGTGGAAGGGGATTTAAAAAGCATGGAGAACACATCTGTTTATTAAAAAGCCTCAGCTTGGAATCAACATACATTGGACACATATTTCACTGTTGAGAACTAGTCACATAGAAAACCTCTCTGAAAGGCACGCTGGAAAATCTAGTCTTGCTGTGTACTTTGGAAGAAGAAGATGGGATTTGTGGGGAAGAGTGAACAGAATCTACTATAACTGGATTTTTTTTTAAGTTGTCTTTGTGACCTAACCTTTTCTCTAACATTTGGCATGTCAGGCTACCTTTCCTATAATAGCTGCACCTACCAGCCACTGAAACTTCTTTTTACTTCAGAGTGCTTGCTCCTAAGCCTTACTGCAGTCAGTTTTCTTATTTCATTGGAAGAGTCAGGAGTTTTCCAAGAAGAATGAGAAACCATTATAGCGAACGTCATTATGCTGATTAATTCTGGAATGATCTAACACCTGTGGCAGGCGTCTACCAGGAGGGTGCTTGTGGCCAGTGTCTGTTGATGTAAATAAAGTTTTATTGGCACACAGTCGTGCTCACTCATTTATTTAGTCTGTGGTTGCTTTTGTGATTCAAAATCAGAGTTGAGTTTTGCCTCAGAGACCTACCTTTGAAGTTATTTCCATCTCCTGCCAGGAAAAGTTTGTTGTCCATTGATCTACACCCCTGTTAATTAAGAGCCCAGAGGTGCTTTGGGCCAGCACAGGGCTCTGGGGAGCTGTAAGTGGTGGGAGGATGGGTCTTTACAACCCTTTTGTAAGGGCAGCTTCATCCTGACCTCATGCCGCTATAGGTTTCTGTGTAAACTTCCTCTGGGAAAATTCAGGTTTGGAATTGATTACATGAAAACATTCATGTTCAGAATGTGGAGGAAGTGGATCCTGACCCTCTTCTCTGTGGGTGTGGAAAGCCTTAAAAACTCACTTTTACCTGGGGGGGAGTAGACCTGCCTGGAGGCCTGAACTTCCAGCTCAGATTCACAATATTCTTGCATTGTTCGCTCAAACAGTTGTTAAATGCTTGGCGTGTGTTCCCTGTGAAGAGCAAGGCCATGCACAACACACACAAAAGTTTGACTCTCAGCCAGCCTCCCGTCTGCTGGAGAGAAGGTGGACAGGGAGGAAATCGGCACAGTGTGGCTGTTTCATAGAACCTACGCTGAAAGAACTAAGGCCTGGCAGTGGACAGTGAGTGACAGCGTCCTCTTTTATTCAGGAAGGTCAGGGACTGTCTCCCTAAGGAGGTGACCTGAATTTGGATCAGGGTGGAAAGTGGCATGGAAATTTGGAGAAGGTTTGGGGCAACTCATGCAGCAAAAATGAAGCTTAGCAAACGAGAAGGTGACTTTCCACACATCCTTCTATGCAACTTACTAGACCTGTTCCACATGAGCTTCCAGTCCGGGCTTTCATGCATTTTGGTGACATGCACGGGCAGGGCAGGCTTGCTTTGTGCTTCCATTCCACCTGGCAGATACCTCCTTGTAATGTAAGACTCAGCTCCAATGCAGCAAGTGTTGTGACTAGGCAGGAGTTCCACACACTCCTTTTATTCCTCTGTGGCTAGAATGTTCATAGACCCAGTGTTGTATTTCTGTGCTTCCCTGGACATAAGGAGAGGGGTAGTTTGGGTGGGCTCTCCTTCTTCTCTCTAGGCACCCTGCATGGTGAATACCTACCACTGATAGGTCATGATTACTCAATGTGATTCTGAGTGCCTCCTAGAAAAATGAAATGATAGCAGTAAAACCATTGATTATAATTTATAGCATTTACTGAACATTTACTTAGAACACTGTTCCCAGTACTCAGCACGTATAAAACCATTCCATGGGGATGCTGTGATGGCTCAGGGGTTAAGCACTCGCTTTATATCCCCAGGGTCCAAGGATCAAATCCTGGCTCCGGCTCTGGCCCATGTGGACCTATATGCTGAACTGGGGTGTGGCCCCAGTTCATTCTCACCGGGGCAAGCTTCCCATGTGGGAGGCCCCTGGCCTGGTTCCTGCCCTGCGTGGCCCCCTACCCACCTGTTGAATGAAACTGTGTCGAAAATTGATGACACACAACTATGGAGACTGCTCTGGGCCCTCCCCCTTCTCTCTGTCTCTCTCTGTCAAAAACAATAAAATAAACCTTAAAAAAATTTTCATATGCTCAATAATCATATGATTTAGGGACTATAATTGTTTATGGAAGAAGACACTGAAATACAGGAAGTTTAGAGTCATGTGTCTGAAGTCCCATGTTTATAATAATCATAGTACACAAGCATAATTAGCTAGTGTTAATTATATTTCCACTAAGCATTTCATGTGGACTGTTCTATTTAATCCTCACAGCCTTCTTAAGCCAGTAGTATGATGATAGTCATTTTCTGAGGAGTCAGTCAGGCCCCAGAAGTTTAAATAAATTGCCCAAGGTCACATGCCTAGTATATGGCAGAGTCAGGGTTCAAGTTCATGTGCACTGGGTTCCAGAATCCTTGTCTTCACCCTCACCCTTGAATGTGGTGTGTTGGCATCAGAAAGGCAGGTAGAGGGAAGCTCTTACCAGCATATCATAAAGCTGGTGGTGGCTCAAGGTAAACATCCCAAAGAACCTAGCAATGCTGTGTTCTTGGAGGTGATGTGTGCTCTGGGTGTGGCTGCGTCTTGCTTCCTTTGATGAAGAATTCCCCACCTGGAACACTGTGTTCACTCCTGTTCTTGTCCTCCCTTTGGGTGAGGAACAAGCAGAGCTATTCACACAGGTGGAATCACGGGAGAGAGCACAACACAGAGGACACAACAGGGTTATTTATCACGCAGTGTCCTGGACTGAAAAGACAGTGTGTGACTTCAGTCATTTCCCAGGAATTAGGGAGAACAGTGGACAGTGGCCATAAAGACCTCCCGAAGGGTCAGGGTTGCATACCAATTAAAATGACTTGCAGACATGCAACACGCATGGCACTTAGCTACAGACCGATGACATATTCTGGCCAGGAAGGAAAAACAACTTCTGAGGTCTCGTACCTCTGTCTCCTTAAGCAGGGAGGCAGCCTGCCTAACACTGTTGTTGCAACACAACTGTAATAATTTCGGGTTCCATGATAATGAGTTGGTAACCTCATCACTTGGGCTAGCATATCTCGATGCAACAGAAAATGGTCAGTCCAGGTGGACTCTCTAAACACTGTCCATGCCACGCGTCTCATAGGAGTGGGAGGGTTTGGTGATGTACTTTCTCCTGTAGACTAATTTGTGCAACTCCATCAGTGACAGTTCAACCAGTTCTCCAATGCCCTCTTTTCTCGTTAAATGAATGTCTTTCTGCTTAGTTATGACTCTTTAGGTTGCCCTTGACCAAACTCTAACTGAACTTAGCTGAAGCAAAAACACGGGAAACTCAGAGGTTTTATTCATACTCATGAAACCAGGGTTTAAGGTTCAGGCTGGCATGTCAGTCACCTTGACCTTGGGTGCCATTATGTATCTGTTTCTCCACTTGTCACACTGCTGTTAGCTTTGTTGGTTTTATTCTCAAGGTCATTCATATATTGTCACTGGAAACTCCCGGTGTACATCCTATTAGAGCTGCTATAACAAATTTCCACAAACTGGGGTCTTCAGACCAGAAAAGCTTATGTTCTCACAATTCTAAAAGTCAGAAGTCTGGAATCAAGGCATCTGCAGGGTTGGTTCCTTCTGTAGGCTCTAGCAGAGAATGCCTCCCATGTGTCTTTCCTGACTGTTGGCTTCCAGCCACCCATGTCACTCTTTGGCTTGTAGCTACATCACTCCAGTCTCTGGCCTCCTGTTTTCACAATACCTTCTTCTCTGTGTGTCTCTGTATCTCAAATCCCCTTCATTTTCTTACAAGGATGCTAGTCATTGGAATTAGGGCCCACCCTAAATCTAGGAGGATCTTATCTTCAGAGCCTTAAACAAATTACATCTGCAAAAAAACAAACAAAAAAACGTTCTAAGGTCACTTTCACAGATACTAGGGGTTAGGGCTTAGACATTTATTTTGGGGGGCACAGTTCAAGCTGCTACACAAACCAATGTATCACCCCCAACACAAACAGACAAAGTGTCAAAAGTCCTGGGCTAGCGCCCATCAGCTCTGATCACCTGGCTTAAGAACTAGATGAACTTGGGTGCTAGTCCAGTGCAGGTAGAAGGATTCAGTGTGCTCGTTGGCCACTCCTGGCCCATGCGCAGACCTTGGATAAAGATTCTACCAGTTTGGAGAGTGCATAGATCAAACAGAACATCTTGAGGAACACTTAACGAACATGTGCACTCACATCATATGATTGATTAAAAAGAAAATAACTTGGAAGAGCTGAGCACATGTGAACTTGGAAGAAGGTGTCATGTAAAGGTGCTTTGTACTTGATGCAAAGTTCACATTTATCAAAGGAGTTTGCATCATTTTCAGACCATGAAAAGACCCAAGAATGATATATTGGTCTGCAAGGGTGTCTTTGTGGAAAAGAAACATTTATGGAACATGTGAATTTTTTCCTGAGTTATTGGCACATTGTGGAAATTCTTCGAGGCCAGGGTCTCCAACCCACAGGCCAGTTAGGAACTGAGATGAGCAGCAGGTGAGCGAGTGAAGCATCATCTGTATTTACAGTCACTCCCCATCACTCTTATTAGCGCCTGAGCTCCACCTCCTGTCAGACCAGCAGCGGCATTAGATTAGTTGTATAATCATTTCATTACATATTACAATGTAATGATAATAGAAATAAAGTACACAATAAATGTAATGTGCTTGAATCATCCCCAAACCATCCCTTATCCCCAGTCCATGGAAAAATTGTCTTCCACGAAACTGGTCTCTGGTGCCAAAAAGGTTGGAGGCTGCTACTTTAGGAGTTTATTGAATGAAGGGATGAAAAACAAATGAATATATGAATATAAAGGAATACAAAGAATGGATGAATGAATGAATGATTGGGCCTGTGTTTCTCTCTCTCCTGACCTTCCCTAAATCATACTTGGATTTTTTGCTTTTATTATGATGACCAGTGACCCTGATATGTTTAAATCTAGTAGCGCAGGGCAAACATGGAATTTAGTTTTTGTTGTTTTTGATGGTGCCATGATTCCGACACATTGGACAACACAGTGGACCATCAGAAGATGCTAGTGAATGCACTTAATTCATCTAGGCATCTCTTTCTTTAGACCCACATCTTTAGACAATAAAAGGAAACAGCCACTTAAGGGGACATGCCACATCTTTAGCTAAGTTTCTTTTACCGAGTATATTATTTAATGGCTTGTGTCAGTCCACCCTTTACATATGGGTATGGCTCAGGCAGTATTATGGGAAGTGGGAACATACTGGTGAACCGGAAAAGGCTCTTTGTCCCTGCCTCCCCCCAGCAGCTTACACTGTAGTAGGAAGAGATCAAAAGACATATGCAAACAAATGAACTTACTAACCAGTATGTCTCGTGAGGGTGGGTTGTAGGGCGAGGGCTTGCTTTGTGAAGGAAGCAGAGCTCACCTAGATTTTTCAAGCTGGTGTTTGCTAGGTTTCTGTGATGGGAATGGAAAGCAGTGGCCTTACCTGTGAGGGTCAAGGAAACCAAATGACAAGGAAGGTGTCCGGTTGTCAGTTATATGCAACGACTGAGAAGGATTCCATGCTATGTGGAAATTCTATTCCGTGGTCTATCTCCCCATTACACACCACAGAAAAGGAAGATATGGGGGGGGGTAAAGGAAAAACAGGTAAGTTTGCAAAGGGATGCACCTTGCATGTGAGGAAGGAAATAAGCGGTATGTTTGGTGGACGTGTGTTCTCACTTTCCTATGGGGCAAGCCTGGGAAAGACACCGTGGGTCCGTGTAATGTCTCATTCCTTCCTTCCTGAAGCTATGTGTTTGTAGTTCATCTTCAGAATCCTTACAGGAAGGAAAAAAGCCTGCCCCTTGCCTATTTGAAATTCTTGGCTCTTTTTCAGGTTTGAGTGAGATTGGGTTTTTTGATAGGACAGTATCCTCTATTATATCCACCAGGAGGCTCAGAAATGAGTAATGAAGGTGAGTGAACCATGGACCTTCTAAAGCGCTCATAACGCACTCTGTAGAACCCAGTGTCTCGCCCTCCATCCATTGATGTTCCGGGCACAGTGATACTTCATCCCTTGGGAGTTATGACATCTCTACTCCAAACGACTTTTGTAAGACCAATTGTGGTTTTATAATGTTTTTTGTGTTTTGTTTTCTAGATTTATTTTATTGTTTGAGCAAAGGTAAGAGAGAGAGAGAGCGGAGGAAAGCCCAGAGCAGTCTCCGTAGTTGTACGTCATTAGTTGTGACATGGTTTCATTCCACACAGGTGGATGTGGGGCCACGTGGGGCAGGAACTGAACTGGGGGCCTCTTGCATGGGAGGTGAGAACCTTCACCACCATCCCAGTGGTTACCAGTTGTGCCACAATTGAGCATATGCTTTTGCATGGGCTGGGGCTGGGATTCAATTCCCAGACCTCATGGTTGCAAGGCAAGTGCTCATCCTGTTGAGCTATCCCAGCATCCCCCAGCTGTGCTTTAAATGAAAGTGAAGGGACATGGTTTTGTTTGTAAAGTTTCATGGCATTTCTTAATGTCACTGAAAACTCCTAGAGGTGATGATATAACCTGACAGGAGACGAAGACAGCTGAATTTCCCTCTCACTCTTCTAATAGTACACCCAGTAGGGTAACTGTTAAATTAATTATTCCATTTATTCAATAAGCAGCTAACAAGCACATATCATGTATAACTCACCATGAAAGACCCCAGGGATCAGCCCTTTCTCCTTAGAAGTTACATTCTGGTGGGTAGTGGGAGAGAAGCTCATTTCAAATCAAGTCCACAATCAGTTCTTTCATTGTAGTTAACAGCTAAAGTGTCAATGAAATGAGAAGTATAGAGAGCCAAGTCGATTTAAATTAGGAAGTCCCCAAAACACAGCATTTTTCTTCACGTCTATAAATACCCCAGAGTTTGAGGCATAGGGGGTATTCACCAATAAAAATAACAATTTGAATGAATGAATGAATGAGCGGACAGTGTGAAGACATGCCCAAGATGAATCTCCCTGTAGCCAAGTTCACAGTTATAAAACTGGGTACACAATTGAGATGTCTTTCTTTTTTCAGGCATTTCTGCTGGAATTAATTCACTTTATTAGAGCTTTTAAGAAAAAAAAAAACCTCTCTCATTCTCTCTGTTCTGTTCTTTCCCTTCTGACTTGAATGCTCCCTAAGTCCTCTCCAAGTATGGTGGAAGCCAGTCTCATCACAGTTTTCAGAACAGTGTGGTTTTCAAAAAAAAAAGAAAGAAAAAAAATTCAGAGCATTCTGTCTTATCAGTATCTCTTCCAATTAATGTAATCTTGTTTCTGTTATTTCCACCATATTTTTCCATCCAGCGAGCCTCATTACATTTGCAAGTGCATTAAATTAGAGCCTCTATAGAAGGAGAGTGATGATTATCAGCTAATTTAATTACATTTCTACATTTGCAGCATTTAATGATGTCTGCCATTGTTGATGGGGATTCTTACACTGGCTCTAGGTAGAAATTAGCACTGATCCCGTGTAAAGTTCATGCTATCAGATAAAACTTGACAACTCATTGAGGTGCATGTTCAGTAATTTTTGAATCTAATCAAAATTGATTTATGTGCAATCAAAATACAGGAATAAAGAAACAGCTTCACATAATTTAGTGGCTGATTATAGTGTTGCCTGTCTCAGAAGTCACACTGATGTGCGTCTCTGAGTTTTGTACCAACATTTCATTAAGGTCTAAAATTCTATAAGGTTTTTTTTTCTTCTTCTTCTTTTTTAATTTTAATTTTCAAGTTGCCTAGTGGTTCAGTTCTCTTGATCTTCTGGTATAGATCAGATTGAACGTTTGTGCCCCTTGAGTTCTGTGTCCTGTTTAGCACATGTCATTTGGGTATCCTTTAGCGTTGGGCTCAATTCCAGGTCTCTGTCACTCCTCAGGGTGGGAGGGAAGGTCCCTGGAGTGGAGCAGTGGGTGTTCAGTGGCTGAGCACTGAGGTTGGAAGGAGCTGATACATCATTCTCTTTCTTCCCCTGAGGATTCTCAGGCGAGTCAAAAATAAGCACACAAGCCCACTGGGAATTAAAGGACTGAGTTCACTTTGTTACCCATGAGGCTACCTTGGAAAATGGTGCTCTTGTGTTTGTTTGGCAGACACTTACTTAATAGTGACTGTGTGCTAGATACAATTTAGAGGACTTTACAAACACAAACATACTTCATCGTCATAATAACCCAAAATACAAGGTATTTTTATTCCCCTACCCCCAATTGAAAGATAGGAACCTGAGGCACAGAGAACTGCCATATTTTGCCCAGGTCACCCAGCTGGTGTGTGAAAGAACCAGGATTCCAATGTAGGAGGCCTGGTTCCAGAATCTGTGCTCCTAGACATGATGCCCTGTTGCTTTACCCCAGGAGGAAATTGACTGTCCTGTCACCTACCCACTGTGTCCCTCCACCTTGTCTAGACCTCAGAAGTAGCTGAACCTGATGGAGAGCACTGATTTACCTCTCATCGCAGTAGAATCTGATCCAGGGAGATGGAGCAGGAAGCTGGCCTCTAGGAGGTGGGGCCCTGAACCCTGCCTGAGGTATGCTTACCTGCCCTAGGTGAGCTTACCTGCCTGAGGTATGCTTACCTGCCCTAGGTGAGCCTACCTGCACTGGGTGTGGGTTCCTGCCCCAGGTGTATGCACCTATCCTAAGTAAGCTTACCTGCCTGAGGCATGCTTACCTGCCCTAGGTGAGCCTACCTGCCCTGGGTGTGGGTCCCTGCCCCAGGTGTATGTACCTATCCTAAGTAAGCTTACCTGCCTGAGGTATGCTGACCTGTCCTAGGTGCGTGTACATGTTCTAGGTGAGCTTTAAGAAACAGAAATAGGGAAGCTGGGATTGCTCAGCGGAGTCAGTGCTCACTTTGTAGCCCTGGAGACTGAGGATCAAATCCCGGCCACAGCTCATGTGGACCCAGATGCTGAACTGAGGTGTACTTCCCATGCAGGAGGCTCCCAGTCCAGTTCCTGCCCTGCACGCTCCCTGCCCACCTGTGTGGAACAAACCATGTTGAAAAGTGATGATGTGCAACTATGGAGACTGTTCTGGGCTCTCCCCATTCTCTCTATCTCTCTCTCTGTCTCTGTCAAAAAATTAAAATAATTTAAAAACAAAGGGAACAGAAATAAATTTTTAAAAATGTGTTGTGTAGAGGCAACAACCAGAGAAAGACAGGGAGAGGGAGAATGAGAGAGGGAGAGAGAGAGACAGAGAGACAGAGAGAAACAGAGAGACAGAGGGAGAGAAGCTCACTGTTAGAAAAGTTCTTCGCACCCCTATGAGGGAGAAGGCTGGACTCTTCTCAAAACACTCCTAGCATAGTGGGGATTGAAGTAAATCCCCAGTTTGCAGGTCATGGGGAAATGCATAGAGGAAAGGGAAGTTGAGAATCCTTAACCTCTGGACCGATGACTCTTAAGAATCCATGACATGTGACAAATGAAGTAAATTTCCAAACAAATAAGCAGCACCTTCTGAAACAGGAGTGTCTAACCTTTTGGCTTCCCTGGGCCACATTGGAAGAAGAATTGTCTTGGGCCACCCATAAAACACACTAACACTAATGAGAGCTGATGAGCTAAAAAAAACAAAAAACAACCCTCATGTTCTAAGAAAGTTTACAGATTTGTGTTGGGCCGCACTCAAAGTCGTCCTGGGCCCCAGGTGGCCCATGAGCTGCAGGGTGGACAAGCTTTGCTCTAAAACAAATGTGTGGTAGTCATTCTGTGCAGCTGGAGGGATGGTGGGGGTTCACTGGCAGGTGACACAAGATCTGAACTGTGAACCAGTGTGTCCCAGAGTCAGGGATAAAGTTTGAATAAATTAGGATGTCTCAGTGTGAAAGAACTTTCATGAGACAATTAGGCCTTTTATAAGACAGAGGAGCTTAAACAATCACTGCAAAGTCATCATCCTCAATCTTTTTCTGTTCAAGGTCCACATAAACCATCAGTAAAGCTGACAATGGCAATAAAAACATAACTGTTGCCTCAATGAGTCCTGTGCCGTCGTGCCCGTGGACATGTGTGGGTCACGGTTTGAATGTTAATGTGCTGGGGCCTGAGCAGCCTCCCTCAATTGTTCAGGAGGCAAAGTTCACTTACGGGAAATGTGACTTCATCCTGCATTATGAGTTGGGTGCTACATTCTGCCTCCTACAGCTTACGTCTCCTGTGTAGCCCACCTTTCTCTCAGGAGGATACTCCTTAACAATGGATACCAAGTTGTAGCAGAAGTGTATTTTGCATATCTTCAAAATTTGGCAACATTCCTATGAAGAGTTCATTGATGGCAAACCACTGGGCTTAAGACTGGGGTATGCTCCAGTAGTAGGATGTGATTTTATTTTTTGTGGTGTGCAGATGAGCCTATTGATTAGGCTGACTAGATGTACTATTTTAAACGGGACAGAAGACAACGGTCCTGTCCCATTTCAAATGATACGTATGATCAGCCTAGTCTCACTCTGCTGAAGGTGTCAGGAGATTGGCCATACACACCATTTGAAATGGGACAGTACCATTGTTTTCTGTCCTATTTAGAACAGTTCATCTGGTCAGCCTACTATTGTAATTTTAGGAATGTATTCTTTCAACATTGTCATGTTATTTTTTAAATATAGAAAAGATGACACAACCATGAACACCCACATACCCACCACCAAGATGCTTCAATTAATACTTTATCACATTGGTTTGATCCCATATATATCCATCTATCCATGCATCAGTCCATCATAATTTGGTTATTCAGTGTTTCCACGTGAATTGATGGTACCACTAACCTCCACCCTTGAACATCTCATGAGACAGATATTTACCAGAGTTCACTATCCGTGGTTTGTGTTTTAGGTAGAATTATTTACATTGAAATATATAAACCTTAGGAGCACCATTTGATGAGGTTTGATAACTGCATACATTTGTATAACATAAACCTGTGAAACTATAGAAAAAGACCATCTCTCCAAAAGTTTAGGTATGACTTGTCTGTCTTAGAAAAAGAATTCGTGTACTAAACCTATAATTCCGTAGGCAGCTTAAATTAAAAAGTGAACATGTGTTTGCAAATGTTGGCATGTGTGCATATGTGTGTATACAATTTATAGTGGATACACAGTACAGGTAGTATGCAAATGTGGCAGAGATGGTACGTGTGCTCTAAGTACGCCTGGATCTGGCAATTACCGACCTACGGAAGAGGCCACCTCGTCCTATTAGCGTTGTCTTTGGAAAGAACATGAGCGTTTAAAACGTGCAAGACTACGCTGATGTAATGTCCACGATGAATGGAAAGAAAAACAGTGTTACTCATCTAATTGAGGATGTTTAACGGCTTTTTGCTGTGAGAGTAGCAACAACTACAATTTTTCAAAGTCAGCCTTCATTTACATGTTATTTTTAAAGCACTCATTAATGTCACAAATACTTAAGTTGGGATCAGCTGTCTCGCCTTAAAAAAAAAAATAGGTTACGCTTTCATCTTTTGACCCTGAAACACGAAGATGAAAATCAACATTAATTGGCAGGATGAATGAGGGTGGGGAGGGCGGGAGCCTGGCTGCCATATTCTTAGAGAATTGAGAGAGGTGCTCGAAGCCCCTTAACTAGAGATGACAACTAGATTTTAATTAACAGCAGGTGAGTCTTGTGGTCAGCCATCTGACATTTAGGCGGATCACACAATAGCCTTTGCCTTTGAACCACATTTATTTCTAGCTTAATTAGCTCTTCTGATATAGCCTTGCTATTAGCAACAACCTCTCCATTTAAGATCCTTTTAACCGGACCTTTGATTTTTTTTTTTTTTAGTTTTTATTCTTCTCATTTTTAGTACTGGCTTCATGTTATAAAGGGCCCGGGCTAACTCATTTTAATGACCTTGGCCACATAAATGCTAATTTTACATTTGGCCTTATTTCAGTGAATTTTTTTTGTGTGTGTGTCTTTAAAGACCATTGCTTTCAGAAGGACAAAAATGGAAAGATTAAACCCCTTAGTGTCATCTGCCTGAAAAATCCTGTGGTTTCTTCTGACAGGAAGAGGGTTTGCAAATCCCTCCTTGGCCTAAGCTTCCAAGCTTGACGGCTCATTATTAAACTCAGCTGTTCCAGCCTCACCTTCACCCAGTTAATTAAGTAACTCATTGAATGTATTATTCAGTTCTGATTCCCCTGTCCTGGGATGGGGGGAGGAGGGGGGTTCTTCCTTCTTGCCCTCCTGCCACTTTCTCTTGCCTCTTCTTTACACACCCAAAGAGAGAGACAGAGAGAGAAAATGTGTTGGGGAAAGAGGGAAGAGGGCATTGTTGGCTTAATTCACCAGCTCCTGGAGGAGATGGTTGTTGTTGTGATTGTTTTTTGTTTTTTTATTTGTCCTGGAATGATACTCAAAAGAAGATGAGGTTGACAATGGTGATGATAAGACCTCCATATCTTGGTTATAATGATAACACTATTGGGTACAAAGCATCTTTTGGGGTGTCTTTCTTACATGATCTTATTTAATAGTTATAACTGCCCTATGAGGGAAGCCCTAGTAATATCCCCACTTCATAGGAAAAAAAAAAAGCTAATATTTAATGGAGTTAACTCACTTATTCAACTCTCATAGCTAGTAGATATCAAAAGCTTCATTTGAACCTAAAACTAGCTGATTATAACACTCATGAGACCAAAAGAGTCTCTGTTGGGTATCTGTGTATTTGTAGTCCAGTGTATACTCCTAAAGTCTGTGGCTTGGGGTTTATGATGAAAATATCATGAGAAGGATGGATGTCCAGATGGCAAGTTGCCTACATCTCTTGATCTATTAATGATAGAGAAAGTTGACTTTCTTCTAGAGTAGTGGTCCTTAACCAAGGGCAATTCTACTCCCCAAGGGCATTTAACCAAACAGCTAAGATATATGACCCTTTATATGCATACATTCATTTAGGCTGACCAGACGTCCCGTTTTGAATTGGACAGAAAACAACAGCACTGTCCCATTTTGAACAGTACCTATGGTCAGCCTCCTGACACCTTGGATTTAGCCCAATGAGACTAGGCTGACCATTCTTACCATCTGAAATAGTACAGTAGCATTGTTCTCTGTCCCATTTGAATTGGGACATCTGTCCAGCCAAATTCCATACAAAATGATAAAATGTGCCCTGTTGAATATATGTGGAGTTGGTGGGGGGAGGAGGGGCTGCACTTGGACTGAACTAGTTGACTGTCAACCTGGCTAAAAATAAAAGGGAAACACATTTGATATGGATAAAAACAGAAGAGGTGGGTATTGGGTATTGGAGGGAGAATGTTTGCACAGGGACAGAGAAAGAAACACTAACATAAAAAGGCAGATAGATATTTAGAAGGTCAAAGCCATAGGACTTGAACTAGACTTTGGGAATTACGGATCTGAGAAAGAATTAGAGGTTAAGGGGTGTGTAACTAGGAAGATAAGGAACATGAAAAAGACAAATAGAATTAAAAAAAAAGATGGGGTGGGGGGTATGTGAGTGTAAAAGGAGGGGCGGTAAGAGAAGAAAATACACATTTAAGGAAAAGGGAGAATCTTACCAAGTAAACAAAGTAGGGGGAAGCTGGGATGGCTCAGCAGGTTGAGTGTTCATCTTGCAGCCCTGGGGTCGAAGGATCGGTTCCCAGCCCCAGCCCCTATGGAACCGTATGCTGAACTGGGGTGTGCCCCTGGTTTGGTTCTTGCCCGGGTGAACTTTCCATGTGGGAAGCCCCCAGTTTGGCTCCCACCCTGGGCATGCTTCCCATGTAAGAGGCCCCCAGCTCACGGGGGCATGCCTCCCATGCGGGAGGTCCCTGCCCTGTTCCTGCCCTGTGCAGCCCCACGCCCATCTGTGGAATGAAATTATGTAGAAAACTAATGACATGTAGCTGTGGAGACTGCTCTGGGCCCTCTCCCTTTTCTCTGTCTTTCTCTCTGTTTCTCTCTCTGTTAAAAGGAAAAAAAAAAAAAAAAGGAAAAGAAAAGAAAATGAAGTAGAAATAATTTTTTAAGCTATCTTATGAAACTCAGTGTTTTTTGGGGAAAATCTCCAATGAAAGGGCAAGCTGCGTATTGAGGTGGGTAAAAAGCAGGCAGAGATAGTAACATTGTATTCTTTAAGTTACTCCAGTTATTGCTGGACAGATACTGAATGCCAGGTACTGAGCATAGGTGAGAATCTGGCGTGGAAAAAGCAGGGTAAGACTTTGCCCTCAAGGAGCTGAGAATCTAGAGCAGGGGTGTCCCACCTTTTGGCTTCCCTGGGCCACATTGAAAGAAGAATTGTGTTGGGCCACCCATAAAACACACTAACACAAATGATAGCTGATGAGCTAAAATATATCGAAACAAGAAAATCTCATAATGGTTTAAGAAAGTTTACGAATGTGTGTTGGGGAAGTAAGTGCGATAAAAGAAACCAAGCAGAGAGAAATGGTAGAGCAGTCCTTACCCTGTGTGGGGCAGAGCTCGGTGATGAGCTGGCTTTGAGCTGACACCAGAATGGGGAGAGGAGCCAGCCACGGGGGTGTCCCGAGCAGTTTTGCACAAGGGAGGGTACAGCAAGTACAAGCGCACAAGCCAACATGGGCGTGAGCCACTGCCTTTGAGAATCTGTTAAGACCCGTGTGGCTGACGGGGCATGAGCGAGAGTCAGTAGGGAAAGGGATTTCATCCTCAATGGGATGGGAAGCCGCTGTGGATGTGTGTGACATGCCCTTCAATCAGCTCTGACTTTTGGTGACCCTGTGAATGAGTGGTGTCCAGTGTCCTGTCCTCCCAGCTCCGCTCAGCTCCTGTAGACTCCTGCCTGTGGCTTCTTTCATGGAGTTGATCCATCTCATGTTTGTCCTTCCTCTTTCCCTGCTGCCTTCTATTTTCCTAGCACTACTGTCTTTTCCCAGGAACCCTGCCTTCTCGTGGTGTGCCCAAAGTAGGACAGCTTCGGTTTTGTCATTTTTGTCTCCAGGGATGTTTCAAGGTTCATTTGCTCTAGGTCCCTCTTGCTCATGCATTAGGGTTTCAAATACAGAGATGCTGCAGTTTGATGAATGTTTCCGAAGGATACGCCCAGGCTCGGTTTCTGTTTTTGTCACTTATTAATTGCACATTCCTGAACAGAATTACTTCATGTCGCTGAACCTTACCTTCCTCTTCCCTGAAGTACAGGTGATAATGCAACGTACGGTGTAGGGTCGCTTTAGAGGCAATGTAGGTAGATCACTTAGGGGTCATGCCTAGCACAGCCTTACTCATTACAGGCTAGCTGATAATCAGAACAACAGCAGCAACCAGGGATTTGGGAAACCTTGGACCAATTGTTATAAAGATATCAGAAAAAAAATTACAAATAAAGATTTGAAGTCTATGGAGAAATAAAAAGACTTCATAAACAGTATGGAGACCACCTGTCTGTTCTTGGCAGTCATCTTGCTGAGACGATGGTGCTGTGGTTATTAGAATCATGTCGCCGCCTGGCCTCACCTACATGTCTATTATCCACCTACATGAGTTCTTTTGGGAGGCCAGGATAGCTCAGCAGTTGAGCGCTTGACTTGCAGTTGAGAGGTCCAGGGTTCGAGTCTGAGCCCCTGACCATTCCCACCCCACATGCTGAACTGTGGCACAACTGGTAACCAGCAGGATGGCTCAATGGTGAAGGCTTTTGCCTCCCATGTGGGAGGCCTCTGCTTTGGTTCTTACCCCGTAAGGCCCCACATCCACCTGTGTAGAATGAAACCATGTCACAACTAATGATGCACAACTATGGAGTCAGCTCTGCCCCCCTCCCCCCTTCTGTCTCTCTCTCCTCTCAGAACAGAAAATAAATCTTAAAAAAGAAAGAAAAAGAAAGTCCTTTTGGGGGATGGGGGAGATAGAGATCTACGCCTCTTGCCACTATTGATGGATTTCAGTGGAACGAAACTGATGCTTTTAAGGTGAGAAGGCAGCGGGCATGGGGGTTTCACTTGAGGTGTTGCTTTAATGGTGCTGTGCCCACATGACTCCCAGCAAAGCTCATCCGCAGCTAACGTGCCTGTCGGGCCCACCCCACCTGGAGCTCACTGATAAAGCCTGGCCTAGAAGGGACTGAGGCTGACTTTATCGGTGGTGGCGCTTCCTTTTCATCATATTTGCTATGACCAGGTCCTTTTTCTTAAAGCCTGTTAACCTCATGCAAGGCGATGTGACCCTGGGAGCTCTCAGACAGGAAGTTGTAAGTTGCCAAAATAGGCTGAGAGCTTCCTGTTGTTCGGGGTCCCGCGGGAGGTTACTATCAAAGAGAGAAAGAGACAGAGAAAGAGAGACAGAGAGAATTGGAGAAAGAGAGAGAGAGAGAGAGAGAGAGAGAGAGAGAGAGAGAGAGAGAGAGAGAGAGAGAAACAGACTGGAGCATACATTCTTGATGTGTTTTCCTGGCATTGGCCAGTCTCTCCCCAGGACAGACATGCTTTTGTCAAGCCTTTGAGAAAGGGTTGCAATGATTAGACTCATCTTACAGACAAAGCTCGTGAGTACCCCGATATTGATGTGGGGGTATCAGGTGTGGGGGTTTCAGGAGAGCAGGTCGGAGCTGATGTCTGTGGTTATAGGCTAAGAAGGGAGGTGAAAAGCATTCTGGGGAGTGGAAACACATACATAGTCTCGTTAGCCTGACTCAAGGAAGATATGCAACTATTTGGCTTCGGGACAATGAATGCTGACTGTAATTAGCCATGTGTATTAATGACTTTGAAATACAGGCTCTGTATTAAACTCTTTACATGCATTTCTCCTTTACACAAACTACATAGATCTGTGAATGCACTCATACATGCACGCATGCACATATGCACACTGTTGTACCAATGATACTGCCTAGTTGGTAGAGGCTCAAAATGATTAGAAAAGCTACTAAATAGTCAACGTGTGTTTTTTTGTTGTTGTTTGTTCCTTTACTTCACCATTAAAGGCATTTTTCCCCCATGGACTATTTTGAGAAAATAATGATGAGAACAACAGGGAAGCAGGTTGGCTTTGTAGCTAAGATCACCAACTTTTGAGTAGAACAAACCAGGTTCAGGTCCCAGAGATGACATTGGGGAGGAGCAGCTCTGACTTTGGGCAAAAGACCTAAACTCTCAGAGTTTTTCTGGGAAATGAGGGTAATCATTGTGCCTGGCTGGTGGAATTAAGTGAAGCTATCTATCTATCTATCTATCTATCTATCTATCATCTATCTATCTATCTATCTATCTATATCTATACACACATAATATAACACACATATCGTTACATACACATACATTTAATAAAACATAAAACATTACATATATAAAACATATATATATAACATATATAACTATATAACTATATATATATGCATATATATATATATATGTATATATCACTCATTTTTAGATGCTGAACGACTTTTTAGAAGACAGTTCACAGGCTTACCTTTGAGGAGTGGATGATTTCGCGGAAGAGACAGGCACATGCAAAAAGCAGTGGGCAAGCCACTCTTAATTAAGAGAGTCCTGCAGACAGGTGCAGGATAGAGACCATGGAGCCAGAAAGAGCACTGGGTCCCAGATGGGTGAGGCGGAGGAAGAGGGGACATTAGCTTTGGGAGGCAGACGACTGGCTGAGCAGTGGGAGGGCGGTTCAGGTTGGGGGTACAGTGAGCCAAGATTCTGTACCACAAGACATGTTTACGGAGAAGTGGATTCCGACAGAGTGTGGGGCCTGAGAAGGGATGTCACAGAATACGAGTCAAGGATGGTAGGTGGGATTGGTTGGGACATGAGGGACTTCCCTGTCATTTACATAAACCCAAGTCATCTGATGCTTTCATCAATTCAAAATTATTTTCAGGTAATTTTGGGACACCCCCGCCCCTCAAAAAAGGTTTATTTTTACTTTATATGCATGTCTTACCCAGCATAAACCCTTCTGGTGCACTTGGCACATTCAATTCTTATGTTTAGGTCAATATCTAATTCACCTGAACAGAAAGCAACATTTAAAAAAAGTGATTAACACTGTAATTCGTATCAGTCAGGCAGGTTTCTGTTCTACAGGATTATCTGGAAGTCACAAGACAAACAAGCAAACAAAAAAACTAGAGCATGGGAAGCTGGGATGGCTCAGTGGGCTAAGCGCTCCCTTTGCAGCCCCGGGATCCACGGATCAAATCCTGGCCCCAACCTGTGCGGACCCATATGTTGAACTGGGATGTGCTTCCCATGAGGGAGGCCCCTAGTTCGGTTTTCAGCAGGGCAAACTTCCTATGTGGGAGGGCCCCGGCCCAGTTCCTGCCCTGTGCAGCCCCCCGCCCCCCACCTGTGTGGAATGAAACTATGTCGAAAACTGATGATGTACAACTGTGGAGACTGCTCTGGGCCCTCCCCCCTTCTCTCTGTCTCTCTCTGTCTCTGTCAAAAACAATAAAATAAATCTTAAGAAAAAAATTAGAAAGGACATAACGTGCAATATTAAGAGACTGAGACTCTAAAGCAGCCCCCAGATACCTGGTTGTGAATCAGGAAGGAAATGAAACGAAACGACAGCAGGAAGTGTAGCTGACCACGGAGGCAGGAGCTGGGAGGACAATGACATACCCACACCTCCTCAGGCACGGAGCAGCCTGAGCCGTCCATTCAGCAGACGGCAAGATACGCTCAAGTTATCAGAAGCTTGGAGGAGGTATTTGTACCCAGTTATAACAATACCCAGACCAAGTATCCATGATTTACGAAGTGAAGACAGAAAGATGTATTCGACAGGGATCCTGCCCAGAATGATGCAAATGGCAAAGTTTCTGTGTTTGAAGAGATCAGCCTTTGTGATTTCGAATATAGTCAATACTTATTTTCTTGCTTCAATCCCAGGACCATAGGGTTCATTGAGATAGTTAAGACATCCTGAAGGGTAGCCGAGACCTCTGCTCTTGTCTCCCCCAACACTGTGTCTGTGTTCTAGAAATTGGATGGGCCTGCCAAGTGCCAAAGAGAAAGCCATCAAAACTTTAAAGAGGATGCGCTTAATTCTCTGCATACAAAAACCCAGTGACAGGTTCTACCAAGAAGACAGGGCATTCTGGAGAGAGGGTGAGAAATGTAATTATCCTAAACTGTCTATTTTAAGGTATACTTTTCCTGCACTCATGGAAGAATTGATATGTTCTGTAGAGCGGGTTACTCATAAATCAACATGGCATCAGAAAGAACACATACATTTATTTTTCCTCTCTATTTCTCTTTTCTAGAAAAAGCTTACATGGTTATTTCCCTGGTGCTTTCTTTCTTTTTTAATTCACTCTTAGGGATCACATGTTCAACTCCATGTATTTAGATTTATACATTTATTATAATAACAACAAACATTAATTTCTTGCATACTGATAGTCCTCTGTTGTCAAACTCTGGAATATTCTACTGGGAACTAAACCAAGAAAATGATTATCTATCTGTTCTTTGATGAACGAAGGTACATACACACAGATTGAATAACTTTTCTGTTACTCTTAGTTTATATAAAGTTTAGCCCTCTAGTAGCTAATATTTGACACTTAGTGTTATTCCTAACACTCATTCCAGGGTGCAAGAACATGACAGAAAAAGAGACAGGGAGAGACACACAGAAAGAGATCTATCTATTGCATGTCCTTGTTGGTTTAGGGGAGGTGGGAGTGTACATCAGGCTGTGGACAATCAAGTTTGTATTCCTGGAACAAAGAGTTGGTTACTTCATCTTGCAGAAAGGGCTACTATCCATTTTCTACCAGAAAGCAAAATGCCAAACCAAGGTCTTGGGACAGACATCATTGCTTCCCAAGAAACTCTGGTTGACAAGGTAACTACTGTCCATGTGACTGCTACAAATACCATTTTCCGAGGAGAGTTGTGGCACCAGCCAACAATCAACAGAGGTCTGTTGATGCCTTGGAGCAGAGCCGTTTCTTGGAAACTGGCAGCTTCTGTCTATGAGTATATAACAGGTAACATAAGAATGCTACGTGGGGATGCTGGGCTAGCTCAAGTTGAGCACTTGTCTTGCAACCGTAAGGTCCTGGGATGGAATCCCAGCCCCAGCCCGTGCAAACCCATATGCTGAACTGCGGTGCAACGGGTAACTACCATGACTCTGTGGCAAAGGTTCCCGCCTCCCAGGTGGGAGGGCCCTGGTTTGGTTTCCACCCCACATCCACCTGTGTGGAATGAAACCATGTCATAACTAATGATGCACATCTATGGAGACTGCTCTGGGCCCTCTCCCTTCTCTCTCTCTCAATCTTTCTCCCTCTCTCTTTCTCTCCCCTTCTCTCAAACAACAACAACAAAAAAAAAATAGAATGCTAATTTCCCCCCCCCCCCCACATAGTTGGCACACCTCTGTTGAACTCCAACCGTGCTGAGCCTACTCTAATTGATATAAATCTTGCTTGGCTGCAGCCATTGGATGTCTTTATGGACTATCTGATTCCTAGGAGGGAATTAAATATTCAGTTAAGGGGATTTTTTTAGTCTTTGTGTTAGGATCCTCCCAGAGTGGTGTGGTGGGGGTTAAGCTAGACGATCCATCAGCACCAATTCCCAGGAGAATGGTCTTTTTGGAAATTGCATCTTTGTTTGCCTCCAGGGGGCCATTTAATGGACTGTAATAGCTGTGACCTGGAAGAATTACAGGCGCCTCATATTGAGAAGGAAGAAGAGTAATTACAATAAAGTTATATAACGTACAGAATAATATGTAATGAATATATACGAGGGCTGTCTGGAAAGTATCCAGCCATGTAATATGAAAAAGAGAAGCATTCATGGCAGGTTTTGTGGTTTTTTTTGTGGACAGCCCTCATATAATAAAATTAAAAAATTTCAACTGTAATAACAAGTATTCTGACACCTAACTGTGGGTCAGCACTTTACATACTTTATCTTACTTAATACTAACAGCAGCCAGATGGTAACAGAAGAAAATTAAACCCTATTTTCTCAAATACAGAAGGGAGGCAGGAGAACTTGCTCATAAAGCCCTGGAGCTATTAAGTAGCAGAGTCAAATTTTGAAACAAAATAGCTTCATTCCTGAGGCTTCTCTCTTATGTATCTCTCTTTTTTCTTTTCTTTTTTTTAAGAGAGAGAAAGACCGAGAGAGAGAGAAAGGAGTGCCCAGAGCAATCTCCATAGCTGTATGTCATCAGTTTTCAATATGGTTTAACTCCACAGGTGGGTGCAGGGCAGGAATGGGGCTGGGGGCCTCCTGCATGGGCCCTGGCAAGAACTGAACCGGGGGCATACACCAGTTCAGCATATGGGTCTCCACAGGCTGGGGCAGGGATTCGATCCTTGGACCCCGGGGCTGCAAAACAGGTGCTCAACTCGCTGAGCCATCCCTGCTTCCCTCTCTTATGAGATCCCGTATATGAAGATGAAATTACAATGTAACTTCTCATGGCATTTTCCCTCTAATAATCACTGTGAGTTATTTAATTATCTTAGGATTGGCAAGTGTTCTCCATGTCAGGTTTCCACACGAGGTTGGCAGACTAATGAAGAAACAATCTATATTCTTTTTTTTTCTTTCTTTTTATTTTGAATTCTTCATATAGACAACGTCAGAGACAGATACATTATATCAGACATAGGAGACACTAGGAGAACATGCATGGCCCTATAGAAAGAAATAAAAAGCTCCCTGTGAGAGATACAATTTCCAGTTCTGACTTGTCTCTCTATTGACCTTGAACCCAAATACCGTAAATTCTCTGGGTATCAAACCAGTACATTTCCTGCTTTACCCACCTCTTGGAGTTGTTTTAGGAGAGAAGATCAAAACCAAACTTTACTAACAACATAGCAGCAACAAAAACTCTTAAGAGAGGCTATAGGAAGGGAAAGAATGACAGTGGCAGTAGCCATGCCATTCAAATGCAAGGCTCAGATTCTTTTTAGAAGAGACTTGACTGACTACAAACTCATGAGCTGACTGATGGGAACAAACTCTCCTTTCTGCTCCCCTCTTCTCTGCTCTTCAGTTCAGCCGCTTAGCTGGAGTGTGTTAACTTCAATTTGATAATTGCATCCTCAAATCCCTTAATGAAGGTGCCTATCAAAGTATAAATAATTACCCCATAATTTCATATTTGCAAACTCCATCCTGGCTGTTTATGCTTCCGCATGGTTCAAATGGGAGGTTCAGGGGCCCATGTCAGTCTTTTCTAAGTCGGGAGGGACTTCAAGGGCCCAGGGGAATGCATCTGAACATAGCTCCCCCCTCTGTGTCTGGTCTTACCTTTGCTCCCTTCTTACTCGGGACCTCCATCATTTTCTCCTGCTCTTAAGAACCCTTTTTGGTGCTGGTGATGCAGACATTGGTCCTTATCAGAAGTTCTGCCCTAGAACTTTCAAGTTCAATGCCCAGCCTCTGTGAGCAGCATGCCTGGGCTTGGTAGCTCCTGAACCCACTTGCTCCTCAGTGATCTATGTTGGCCTTTGGACCACATCTGCTTAAATGCCTCAAGGGCACACGCCACTGACCTTGGAAGGCTTCCTGCATCATCTTCCTTTGGGTTCTCTAATTATTCACAAGAGCCCATCAGAGGTAGTGTCCGGGGTCATCCAGGAGGCTGAAAGCTGGAAGCCAAAAGCAAACAAGCAAACAAACAAACAAACAGACAAACAGACATGGGAGTGCTGCTCTGGCTATACAGCTGTGGAGAGGGTGTGTCTGTGGTGGGTGGGGCCTGATGCTTCTGGAAAGAGGAGCAGCCAGGTGGCAAAGTCCCGGCCTCCTGGCTGCTCCGTTTCTCCCCGTGCTGTTTTGTAAGCACAGACACCTAGCTCTCTCACAGCCCACAGGTCCTCCAGCAAGCCGCATTATTCTTCAAACGGCACTGGAATGATTCACCTCATGTAAAAACAAGCGCGATTTACATCTAATATGGGTAATTACTTTTACAGTTAATTAAAAGCGATCTCATTACACTCCCGCTGTGATGGCAAGGCATAGCTCTTCTGTGCACGGACCCGGGTTTCCAGTTCACCTCCTGCCATATCTGGTCCTACCTGAGAGGCCCTGCCTTCCTGGGTACGGTATCCGATTTAATTGTGCTGAGCCCGCAGCCCTCAGCTGCCAGGGCTCTTGCCAGCTCACTCTGGTCCCGCGGTAGCCAAGCTGAAAAAAAAAAAAAAAGTTAGGATGGAAAACAGAGTAATTCATGGGGGCAAGGGTGTCATCCTCCAAGAATGACGACATCCTAAAATGAAGGCCCATTCTCTTTATTTGCACAGCAGTTGAGAATTGTGTCGCGGTCTTTCTGGCTGTACCGATCTTTCCGGCTACCCCACCCCCTAAGAGAATATCCCCTGAACCCCCTTAACAGTCCTCCAAATGTTTAGAAAGCCAGCAGTTTTGCATTCTGACCTCACCAACTCGCAGACCCAGTTCCTTCTTGGTTGAGTGGATTTGTGTTGAGATCTTAGTTTACATACACTGTGTGTGTGTGTGTGTGTGTGTGGTGTCCCATTTATAGGATTTCCGATGAGATACTCTTTCATTTTTGATCTGTAGACGAAAACCTTAGTGTTTTCAGAAGAACATCTTGTGGTTTGAAATAGGGATCTCTGCCATACTGAAACTTGTTAAACACATCCTAATACAATGCCTCCTCAAATGATCACATCCCTTCTAAGTAATTAAAAGATATTAATTAAAACACAATGTCATTTGGGGCTTAAATTTGGAGGGAGCAGAAAGATTATGGTATTTCAAGAAGTTTTACAGACCCAGGGAATTGGACGTTCTGGTCTCACTGCCTGGAGCTTTTGATGTTTTTGCGAAGTGATTTGCTCCCACCTGCTGGCCATGTGTGCTATCGCAGGAGCTGAGCAAATTTGTGAATGGAGACGTGTGGTAGTTACGGAGTAAAGTCAATCAGTGCAAGCATTTTAGACTGTTCTCCATGTATTCAAGTGCCCTTGTTGGCATCTCGGTCTTTTGAGTTGCATGAACACAGACTTAAGAATTCAGTTGACAGGCACACATGACTGCAAATTCGTACCAACTATGGTTATAAGACAAGACAGTTACTCGATTTTTCAAAAACTGAGGCAGCAGAATCATTGTCCTTACAGAAGGCAATTAAATTTAGAGCACTGACTTAAATATTCAGATTGAAGGGCAATCGGTGGTATCGAGGAAAGCGTCAAGTACATAGCAAGGAGACCAGATGGATTTCAATCCCTCGTATGTCATTAGCTGTCAAAGCCAGGTCCCTCCCCCCTGACGCTGTTTTCTCCTGTGCAGAATGCAAGCATTGGGCCAACGGGTCCTTATGGCTGAGGTTTCTTTTCAAAGTCTGAGTCTTCTTGAAGGTCACAGCAATTAAGAACTCAGGTTGCAACAATCCCCCATCCATTTCAAGTCCAAGATTTTAAACTCATATTGAGTTGGCTTCCTTTACATGAGAAGTAATTGTTATTTTCAGAATAATAGGAAACGGACATGTCCAAACTAGCAGCCTAATTGCTGCTGAAAAGAAACTGTTTACAACTGAAGGGGAGCAGGCAGTGCCACCCCCCAAATATGCCTCTTTGGTAGAAGGATTATTGGGGCTGGTTATGTTTAAGAAACCAGACAAGCCCTGAAAACCCAGTACAAGTTACCCTTCTGTGAGGAATGTTTGCATTTATACAGGAAATTTCCATTTGTAAGGGTGTCTCCCTCTCTGTAGAGAGGAAGACAACTTAAATCTTCAGAAACTCTGATCAGTGGAGAAGGCAATGGATTTAAATCTGCACAACAACCTTCCCCTTGTTTACTGTGCTGTCCCCTGTAACCTCCCATTACTGGCCTCCCCTCTACCCCCAACATTTTCTTTTGTTGCTAGCTTGGTGGCTTGGGCCACTTCTGGGAGTTACAGCCACTCCTCAGTTAAGGACCTACGTTTTTAACAACTGCTATCATTTAGGACCAGGTCTCCAATGTGGGGAATCCCATTTCTCAGTCTGACTATCCAAAATCCTCCTTCTCAGTCTTTGTCTCCTCCTGCAGTCGGTTAGTATTCACTACACATAGCATTTGCAATCACACAAGACCACGTATTTTGCTAATGTGTGGAGTCACATGACATCTGAAAAATACATCCCCTATGGCATTGTGACACACCACAAAACATCCGCCTTTACGCTCCTCACTTATTGACGAATTTGTTTAACAACCAATTTGCTTAACCACTTGGTTCTAGGAAGGGAACTCTGGTTGTTAGGTGAGCAGTGCTTTACTCAGTTTTTCCAGCATCTCTGGAGTGCACAGGAGATATACTCATACATATTAAGAAACTGGTCTGTTTTCATTCTGTTATCTTATATTATGGAGCGGTTTTGGGGGAGGGGTAGTCCAGAGTCAAGAACCTAGAAGTGTAGAGGGAAAATTGTTTTTCTTCCTCTACATAATAACATTGAATCTGAATTTAAAATACACTTCTGAATTCTTGGAGTGTGATGCCACAGCGTACTTTTTTGTAACGATATAAACTGTCATGCCATAGCTTTTATTTTCTGTTTGAAAAGGAAAAGCAAAACGCTTGCATGTCAGGGAAGCTGGTTTGGCTCAGCAGGTTAAGTGCTTGCTTTGCAGCCCTGGGGACCGAGGACTGAATCCCGGCCCTGGCCCGTGCACACTAATATGCTGGATTGGGGTGTGCCTCCCATGCAGGAGGTCCCATTTGGTTCCTGCCCTGCACGTCCCCCACCCACCTGTGTGGAACAAAACCATGTGGAAAACGGATGATGAACAACTATGGAGACTGCTCTGGGCCTTCCCCCTTCTTTCTGTCTCTCTCTGTCAAAAAACAATAAAATAAATCTACAAAAACAAACAAACAAAAAAACCCCTTGCATTTCTCGCCCAGTGGAAGGGGAGTGGATTGTAAGCCCCACAGAGGCTTGTCAGATGAACCTCTGGCTGTGTCCCCCCAAGCCCTAGAGGTGCCTTCAGCTCCAGTGTTTCTTATGAAATGCTCTCTGGGGCTCTGTGAGTACCCGAGGCCTGAAGAACAATGCCACAAGAGTCAAATCTGAGCTCTCTGGCCTCGTCTCCCGTTGCCCTCTCCGAAGTGATGACTGAAATCGGTACCCCTGGTTCCTGGGGCTGCCTTCTGAAAGCACAGGGACCAAGACCATGGCAGTCTGTGGCAGCCCTGGGACCTCATGGCTATCTCTTTTCCCATAGGGCTCAGGTGACAGGGGGTGGTCTCAGCATGACACTTGCTTCCCCTCAAGGGTAAGTAGCCAAGTATCAAAGGAAAGACATGTCCAGGAAGCTCCGTGAGGCGCTCAGTTCGTTTCCTGCAGCGTCTGTAAGGTAGTCACCACACACTGAGAGGCTGGAAGCAGCGAACGTTCTTCTCTCACCGTTCTGGGAGACAGAAGCCCGAAAGCCAGGTGTTGGCAGGGCTGTGCTTCTGCCCCACGCTCTAGGGAAGGGCCTTCTGCCTCTTCCAGCTTCTGCTGGCTCCTGGCGTCCTGGGCGGGTGGCTACAGGGGTCCAGTCCCTGCCTCTGTCTTCACACGGCCTTCTCTTCTCGTTATCTGTCTCTCTTTTTGAAAAGACTTATGTTCTTGGTTTGTTTGAGAGAAGGTGAGAGAGGAGGGGGGAGGGAGGGCCGGGACAACCTAAAACCGTCTCCATAATTGTGCATCATTAGTTGTGACATGGTTTCACTCCACACAGGTAGATGTGGGCTGCAGGGGGCAGGAATTGAACAGGGGGCCTCTTGCATGGCTGGTGAGAACCTTCACGGCCATCCTAGTGCCACCGTTCAGCACATGGGGTTTGCAGGGACTGGGACCCGGAATTGAACCCCAGACCTCTCAGTTGCTCAACCTGTTGAGCTATCTCTGCATCTCTCTTCTCATTATCTCTTAGAAGGACGCTTGTCATTAGATTTAGGGCCCACTCAGTTAAGCCAGGATGTTCTCAACTCAACATTCTTAATTTAATTACATCTGCAAAGACTATTTCCCAAATTGGTCACAGTTACAAGTTCTAGCGGTTAGGACCTGTGCATACTGTTGGGTTTGTTCCTATTCATTCCAGCCTCGTACGTACCCCGCTTCCTGCCCCCCACAATCTCATTGGCAGACATTTTTCTCCACCTGTTCATGGGGACCTTTACCTTCAGGGAACCTCAGAGTTGTGAAGGATGGTGACCCACGATCCGAGATGACAGTGTCCCTACATGGTTGGGCATAAATAACCCTGACCTACAAAAGCCCTCAGAACCAAGCAACACACAAAGGGCAAAAGAAAAGAAACCTCCCTTGGGAGAGAGACCGGCTTCTGAAAAGGACAGACACGTGAGGTCTTTGATGTCTAAAAGCCAGGACTCAGAGAAGCCTGGGAAGAGAAAAAACTTTAAAAATAGAACTGTTTTCTATTCTTTTTTTTTTTTTTTTTAAGTTTCCAGTCCTCCGCTCAGAACCAGGTCTCACAAAGACTTCTGGAGGACGTTACCAATGACTTCTGACAGGGATCCGTGGCCCTGCCACGTGCTAAGACCCTCACTCCCAACAAATGAGGCGATCAGTACCATCATCCTTACTTTATAGATGGAGAAACTGAGGCACGGTCTCACCGCGAGGGTGATGGAGTCCAGTGATGGGAACCCAAGCCGTGTGACCCCCACAGTGTGTGCAGGAGCCCAGCTGCTGTGGGTGACGCAGTCCTGTCCGGGGTTTCCCGGCTGCAGACAGGGGGCCGGCTGGGTTCTCCCTGGGAGGGAAATTGATTGCTTGACGATGAGCACACGGCTCCAAGTTCATACTTAGCACTTAAGCAGTTGAGCTGTTTGCCAAGCAGAATCATTGAGTGGGACCGAAGCACTTAACGCAACTACGCTGGTTCCACAAAGGTCACGTGGAGCCCATCTGGAGACGCCCGCTCGACGCCGAGCGATTTGAACAGTAATTTGTTCCCGCCGAAGTGACATTTTTCCAATTTGAGTCCAACATGGTTCAGAGAAGCAAGTGCCGTCCCCTGGGGCGCCTCCCGTGTAGATCTGCAGCGGGTGACAACGAACAATATCATCTAAATAAAAAAAACTGTAGCGTGGGCTCAGTAAATGAATCCTGACAAGAATAAATTCAATAATCTTAGGGGTATGGCGCGAGCTCTGATTCTGCCAGATGGCTTTCTTCTATCGCTTGTATGGGCCTCGGTGGCCTCTTAAAAACAAAAACCTGCCTTTGGTTTCTTGATTTTGTTAGTCGATCAACACCCGCCACTTCTCCATGGGCAAATCAAAATAGAATACGGACCCATTCCTGTGAAGTGAACATATTTTCTGTGCAGGGAAGAGAGGGAGTGCACACTTCCCCTGGTCAGAACAGCACAAAAGCGACAGGGGATCATTCTTTCTTACCTTGTTTCTAGGTGGCATTGCCTAGGTTTACAAATCATGCTATCTATCACTCCCATACTGTTAATTTTGCTTTCTCTTTATTTCTTAGAGCAGCAGTCCCCAACCTTTTTGGCATCAGGGGCTGGTTTCATGGAAGACAGTTTTTCCATGAATGGGGGACAGGCGATGTTTCAGGATGACTCAAGCACCTGATGCAGCTTGTCACTCGCCACTCACTGATAGGGTTTTGATAGGAGTCTGCAAGCAATTGATGTATGATGGTCTCTGTGCAGTCAGACCTCTCTGCTCATGTTCATCTGTATTTGCAGCCGCTCTTCAGCACTAGCATCACCGCCTCACCTCCACCTCAGATCATCAGGCATGAGATTCGCATAAGGAGCGTGCAACCTACATCCCTCACATACGCAGTTCACAGTAGGGTTCATGGTCCTATGAGAATCTAATGCTGCCACTGATCTGACAGGAGGCAGAGCTCAGGAGGTAAAGTGAGCAATAGGGAGTGGCTGTAAATACAGATGAAGCTTCATTCAATTGTACCTGCCACTTACCCCCTGCTGTGAGGCCCAGTTCCTAACAGGCCACGGACTGGTACTGGTCCATGGCCCAGGAGTTGGAGACCCCTGTCTTAGAGGATAAATTCAAAGAAATTCATAGTAAGTGTAAGGGACATTTTTCTGGCTCCATGTTCAAGGTCAGTTGGAGACCTTAGCCATGAAATTGGGGGAGTGAGTAAGAAAAACTGTGACTAAAGTCCTAGGACTGTGCCTTGCAGATTATCAGGGACTCTTTTCTTAATCTGTTCAGGCTTCCATGACAAAATAACACAGACTGGGTGGCTTAAACTACAGACATTTATTTCTCAGCGTTCTGGAGGCTGGAAGTCGTGACTGTGGTACCAGCCTAGCTGGGCTCGGGAAGAACTCCCTTCCTGGCTTGTAGACGGTCAGTCTCTCTGTGTCCTCACGTGGCCTTTGTTTGATGTGTGCTTGCAAAGAAAGAGAGAGACAGACAGTGAACACTCTCTCTGGCCTCTCTTCTTACAAGGGTATGGATCCCATTAGATCAGGGTCCCACCCTTCTGACCTAAGTTAACATTCCTTCCTTACAGCCCCTCTCCAATGTACAGCCACGTGTAGAGTTAGGGCTTCAACCTCTGCGTCTGGGGACACACACATTCAGCCCATACACTTGCTAAAAAATTACAAATGCTCACTCAGTATATCTGGGGTGAAGACCAAGTGGCTCTGCGTTTGAACACGCTCCCTGATGATGGTGTGGTTGCTGCAGTGTAGACCTCATTTTGAATAGCAAGTGCTTTACAACACCTCTTTGTCAGCTGTGGGAACTGAGGGTTTGAGACACATGCCCAGGGCTGCACAGCTACCTTTCAGGTGTAGGAACCTGACGGTAGGATGAGAGTTGCTAAGCAACCACACGCTGCCCAGTAACAGGTCAGCTTTGAGCCCACAGTGAACTCCCCTGGAGGTCTGGTCTCTCATCTCAGAGGTTCAGATTCACTAGGTCTATGGTGGGGCCGAAAATGTGCATTTTTAACACGGTCCCAATGTGGGGAGCACACTTTGTGAATCACAGCTGTGTCTCTTCTCTAGAGATTTTTGTTTAAGTGACCCCCCTTCCCCCATCCTGAGAAACACAGTGAGACACATGGCCTGAATTATCCAGACTGATCAACTGCCTTGACTGAAATAAATAAAATCACCCGAAAGGAATGGAAAATGCTAGAGTTAGGAGCCACTTCTAGGTATGGATTTAAGCTGCAGGTTGCATTGCGTGATCATTCAGCTCAATTTCCATGTGGCAAAACCTAAATAATGCCAACCGTATCTGGTTGTGGGGAGTCTGGGGACAAGTGTGACACACCGAGCTCAATTCTGGCACCAAAAGAGGGGTTCAACATTTGCTTGCTGTTTTGATTTTACTTTGCCGATGTTGAAAGTCAGTTATGTAGAAAACAAAATCTTCACCTGATGGTATAGTCCCATTTTGTTCCACTCTTGTGTCACACAGACCTGGAATTTGCTGCATTTAAGGAATCACTATGGTGATAGCCTTCCACTGATAGCAACCCTGTTCTCATGATATATCAGCAGAGTAAAGCCAACTGCTTCTTGGCAAGAGAATAAGCAGTTCTATAGACATAACTGACCCCAAATGGAGCCCCAATTGTTCAAAGACCCTACACCATCCTGCCGTGGTCCCTGCTAGCACACTCAGGTCAGAAGCCTTGAAAGGGTCCTTGACCTTCATCTTATCCTCACGATCCACGTCCAATCTTTTAAGACATCTGTTGACCCTGTCCAGAGTCTGACCACCACTTCCCATCACTTCTCCTCCCATGGCCCTTCCCAGCCATTATCATCTACCTCCTGACATCCAGCAATAGCCTCCAATCTGGTCTCCTCGCTTGCGCTTTTGCTTCTCATGTGTGTGTTCTGTTAAGACTGAAGTCGTGTCATGTCTCTTCTCTCCGCAAAGCCTCTGAGTGAAAACAAAATTGCTGGTGACAATGTGGAATAATTGGAACTTTTGTGCACTGCTGGTGGGAATGAAAAATTGTGCAGCCACTGTAGAAGAGTCTGACAGTTCCTGAAATAAAGAACATAGAGTTAACCTATGATCCAGCTATTCTACATCGGGGCATATATGTAACAGAATTGAAAGCGGGGACTTGAAGACATATGTGTACACCTGTGTTCCCAGCAGCATTATTCACAAGAGCCAAAAGGTAGAAACAACCCAGTATCTATTGATGGATGATGAGTGCAACACCAAACATGTTCTGTACCTGTAAAGGAATATTATTCAGCCTTAAAAAGGAATGAAATTCTGACACAGTACTGCATGAATGAACCCTGAATGGAGACATTATGCTACATGAAAGAAGCCAGACACACGAGAGCTAATATTGTATGGTTCCTTTTATATGAGTGTTATCCCCTGAATTCTGCTTCACCCCTGAATTCATAAGTTGAAGCCCTAACCTCCAGTGTGACTGTATTTGGATATTGGGCTTTAGGGATGTAATTGAGGTTAAATAAGGTTATAAGAATGGGGCTGTAATCTGATAGGACTGGCGTCCTTGTACGAAAATGAGTGACACCAGAGATCCCACACTCCCTATCTACAGAGAAGAAACCATGTGAGGGCAGTGAGCTCAATGGGGGCCATTGACAAGCCTGAGAGGTTTCCCCAGAAAGCAACCATAGCGGCAGCACCTTGATTTTGAACTTCTAAGACTTTTGACTTTTGGTTAAGCCACCCAGGCTGTGGAATTTTGTTACGGCAGCCCTAGCAGACTGACACAATGGGGTCCCTAGAGGAGTCAGATTTATAGAGACAGAAGGTATAATGGTGGGTCACAGGGGCTCTGGGGGAAGAAGGAATGGGGAATAGTTGTTTAATGGGGACAGAGTTTCAGTTCAGGAAGATGAAAAAAGAGTTTGGAGACGGGTTTTGGTGAAGGTTACACAGCAATGTGAATGTACTTAATGCCCCTGAACTGTGCACTAAATAAATGGTTAAGAATGGTTAAGAATGGTGAAGATAGCAAATTTAGGTTACCTGTACCTGTATTTTATAAAATAAGAAAAAAGGTAATTCTAAGTAGCTCTTCACTGCATAGAATAAAAGCCAGTGTCCTGCTCTGAGCTCATCTCCCACTGTTTTCCTAATTGACTTCCCTTCAGCCTCAGGGGTCTCGTTCTCTAGCTTGACTGCATCCAACACAGTTTCCCTTCCCCAAATGGCTGCAGGGCTCAGTCCCAACTTCCTTCAAGCCTTTACTCAGTAGCTGCTTCTCTTCAAATTTAAAAGTTTATTCTCCTACTCTCAGCATATCCCACCCTCTTCTCCCTGCCTTATTTCCTTTCACAGTATGTATCCTCTTCTGAAATGCCAACCATTTATCCTCATTTTATTTTTATTGTGTGTCTTTTCTAGCAGAAGGCAAGCATCGCTATGACAGGGCCCTCCAGGTGTTCGCTATGATATTGAGTCTTTCATGCCTAGAGCAAGGCCTGGTGAGCAGTAGGTACTGAATGCACATCTTTAGATGAATAAATGAATATGTATGTGTCTGCCATTCTGTCTAACTGGCAAGTTCCTTGAGGGTAGAAACAATGGCTTTTTTTTTTCACCATTACAGTTCAGAGCAATATGGACAAAATCCATTAAAATGTATGTGTGCAATAAATAAATATGGATGGATGGATGGATGGATGGATGGATGGATGGATGGATGGATGGATGACAGATAGGTAGGATGATGGATGGAAAGATGGATGGGTGGATGGATGGATGAATGGATGGATGACAGATAGGTAGGATGATGGATGGACAGATGGATGGGTAGATGGATGGATGGATGCTGGGTGAGTGGATGATAAATAGGTGGATGATAGATACATCGATGGATAGATGGATGGGTAGTTGAATGGATGGATGGATGGATGAGTGGATGATGGATAGGTACATGCTAGGTAGGTAGATGATGGATGGATGGATGATGGGTGGGTGGGTGGATGATTGATGAATGGATATATAGATGAGTGGATGATGAATGGGTGAATAATGGGTAGGTATATGGCTAGATGGCTAGATAGATACATGGATAGGTGGATGGATGAAAAGAAGGATAAAAATAGACAGTGATGGTTTTGTGTTGGAGTGGGGATGATTTAACTCTCCCAAAAGTAGAATGGAGAGATTACAGGCAGTCTCTGCTGATATGAACAAAGGTGTCTGAGGAGCATATTATTTTATGAGCCATCAGCTTCTCTCTGTTGTGGTCTCTGAGCCATAGCTTTTGCCTTAACCCCACATCTGCATTTAATAAAGCTTTGTTATGACATCCATATGTCTCTAATGCAAACACTAAGGCATTAACTTCTAAAAAGCACTGTAAAGAGCAATGGCTTGAGAAGCACCATTAGGAGTGCAAACTCTTCATTATTCTAAGGGGCATATCAATGACACCACTGTCTGTTCCATAAGTCTGACTCCTGTTCTTTCTCTTTCTTTACTCTTCCTCTCAGGATATCAAAGCAGACTGCAATACCTGCGTGGAAATAGAGGACAGAAAGGTAAGCCAATATTTTTCATTTTGGTTTCATGCAAAACAAAGACTCAGTGATTTAACCCCATGTTTAAGGCATGCCTTGCTGGATGACGACTTGCTAAGGTGAAACATGTGCTAGTATTAGACACTTACAGACAACCATGCTTTAAGATTTCGTTGTTATTTCTTTCCACTTGCCATCCGTGTTACTTCTGATGATTTCAATAAAGAGTGCATAATGTAACTTATGTAAAAAGTTGGTGCTGATTTTTATTTTAGTCGTATTCTTCCCTTCAGGGAAAGTAGCACCCTCATCCTTTAACTCCTTTCACATTTTTTCAGTTGAAGATTGTTGATGATGATTATGTATAATGTGTCACATATTATATATCATTATGTAATATTACATGTAGTAGAGAATATTTAATATTGGGATTTTCATGGTGTGTCCCTTGATCTGATCTATGCTCTTTGGGTTGAAAGAGCCTCAATTTCCATCATGGCACATTCATATGCATAGCACCTTTCTGTTACATAAATCTGTTTCCAGATGTTATTTTTTGGAGGGGGGCAACATGAGAGGTCATTTTCTACTAATTTAAAGTTCCTCCCACCCCATTTATCTTCTTGTTCCCTTGGCGTGGAGTCCTCAGGAAAAGCAACCATTAGGCAATTGTTCTTCACTCCAGTGTTCTCAGTCTCTCTTTATTGACAAGAGGTCACAGAAGTTTCTGCGGTAGAGCTCATCCAAGCAGATCAAATTTTAACTTTAATGCCTTGGATCCAAAAAGGTCAAGTATGTGAATTGAGGGTGCCTATCTCCTAGCTGCTGTTCACATCATTTCACAATTTTGAAAGATGCTTCTTTCTGCAACTATATCGTTATCCTCGAATGTCATTACGATTTCAGGCAGAGGTTTTCAGTCCTGATTTTGTGGTAGTCCTGTCATCTGCAGGTTCATAAGGGGGTTGTGAATGTCTCAAACAAAATGTGCTTTTTCATAAAAGACACTTGCCCTGCATTCTTTTAAGGAGTGTTAATCCCCTCACAGCAAGAGGAGTAACGATACAAAGGCTTAAATTCACTCTGTGTGATCTTCACTTCATTTGACTTGTGTGATGCCCTTGTTCACAGGCAGACGTGTTTCAGTTCGGAGTTGCACCCATGGTGTGTTTACAAGCTGGTATACCATGTGCACGTATTGTTTAAGTCAGGCCAAAACACCTTCCCCGAGGGCTAAACATGTGTCATGGGTTGTTTTATCTGTTCCCACCAGCTCTGCCTTCAGCCATCTGCTCCAGCCACTCTGCTCGCAGCACCGTGAAGGCATGGCCACTGTGCTGCTTCCAAAAGTCCAGAATGCTTCTTCCCTTAGCCTTTGGTGGAATTCACAAGGATGCTTCTGCCCAATCATTTTATTTTATTTTATTGTTTTTTAATTTTCTTTGCCAGCAGTGTTTGAAAGATGCCAAGAGAAATGATGCTGTTTTAGTTCTGTCATGAACATGATAAATGAGCTCTCTGGGCAATGAGAGCCAGCCACACAGTTCTGTTCTTCCTGCCCAGACTGCATTTGGTTCTCAGGTCATGATGAAGTGGGTGCCCCAAGCCTACAACTGGGAGAAGTTTTCTAACAAAGAGTAACGCACGTGCATGCACACACATGCACACACATGCATTCCAATGCTTTGCTAGAGACTGGTGGGTTGAGTCACTTCAAATGAAGCATGATTTCTAAAAGTGCTCTCCTGTTGCTTTCTAAACTTGACCTCTCACGTGGCTAACCATACTATAAATTAGCCATATCCTTGGCTACAATGGATGATGGTGAATCCTAGAGATACAACCACCATAATGTCTACTTCTGTGTTTACTGGTTTCTTTTCTAAGGACTTTGTATCTCCTCTGTTCAAGAGAACATTTCTTCTCTAAATTCTTTTGTTTTGTTTTTTTCTCTTTTTTTCTTTGTGATGTGTACATTTGGGCCATAGCTTTTCGGGGTCTTTAATGTGGTTGGAAGTAGGGGTGAGGTGTTGAGGGCAGTTTGTAGCTCAAGGTCTTGTCTCTTCACGGGAAAGTCAAGGTGCAACCCAGAGAGCAGAGGAAGGCCACCCCCCACCCCTGGTACAGTGATGTGACCCGAGGCCACGTGGGGAGGCAGGAGCCGGTCTTCATTCACTTCTTCAAATGCACTCTGGTACTTCTGTCACTCTGACGTATAATTATGGAATTTCACCGTTGAAGTGATGACACTTGCTCGTGTGTGTGTGAGTGCGCACACGCGCCCTCTCCATTTAATCTGAATGCTTCTGGCAAAATCAGTAATTTGATAAAGTGGAATTGAAGTGACAAGAAATGACAGAGGTGCCAAAATAATAAGTCAGCCTGCCTCTGAAGAGGCAGCCCCTTGGCCTGTGTGGATTTTTTTTTATGGAAGGCTGAGTGTTTTCTTTAAAGCTCTGTTTCCTTTAGTTAAGAAAGCTTATTGCGATGTCTGAAGGGCTAGATGACTTCCCAAGAATAACTTTCTTTTTCCTTTTCTTTTCACCTTCCCTTTCTTCTGGTCTCTAACCCTGGGGATATTTCTGTTCTCACATGTATGGCTTTGACTGTGTGTTTGTTTGTTAGTTATCTTCTTGATAGAAGAATTTTATGAAAAAAAAAATCTCAGGTTTTCTGTAGTCTAATATAAGGGTTCTCCTGCCACTCCCTTCCGATTTCTTGCCATGTCCCACCCCGTGGGGCGATTAACCCAGAGAAGAATCATTTCTTCCTTGAACCCCCAGATGGACTGGATATAATGATGGAAGATACACAGTAAATTTCAGGAGTTGTGGAGAGTCCCCCTTTTCATGAAGAAAAATGTTCTTCTTGGTCAGCACACAGCCTGGGCTGAATCTGAGACCATTGACTGAATGAGAGCATTTTCTTTGCTCTCCTATTTCTATGTTTTCTTTATTCTAGCTGCCGATTTTCCATTGGCAGATAGAATGCTAATTGTCATGGGGTGAACCTTGCCTGGTTGATGATGGAGGAATGCATGGCATGGATTGGAGTGTGGTTTTGTTTTACATTTCTCTTTATCGTTCATGCCCATGAGTGAGCAGAGACCCTGCAAATGGCCCTGCACTTGAGGGCTTCCTGGCCACTTAAAACTACTCACAGGGCCATCTGAAAGGCTGGTCATGGCTCTCACCCTTAAGTGGGATGTGTGAGTAGATTATTTCCTCCTGCAGGTGAAGGTCGTGGAGCTAATGCAGATTTAGCAGAACTGACATGAGGTAACTTGTCGCTTAGAGTGTACGTATGGCCTTGCACAACTGCGTGCGTTTTGACATTTATCGCACCTCTGTCGCTGGTGGGGAAAGGAGGCATTTAAATTCATTGTTATTTGTGCTGTAAAATCCATCTGAATTTCAATACTATTATGAAGACTGCAATTCAGGTGATGAGAGGAGAGGCTGATGGATCAGTCAGGGGGAGAATCTGTCAGGAGGGGATGGGAGCCCATTTGTCAGAGGCTGTAAACACAGACAGGCCTCCTCTCCTCCTTACCGCCTGGCTGGGTGCAGCTAAACAGTTTCAGATCCACTATGAAATTGCACAGAAGGGATGTGAGGGGTTTTCAAAGTGAGGGCAACAGTCGGATTGGGTCTAATGGAGCTGGTCACAATGGGGAGGTAGGGCTGATCATGCCGTGGTTGACACAGAGAGATTGGAAGTTTTCCTGTTGCAGTGTTTTTTCTGGATTGGGTATCATAAGTACTTCTAGATACTTATGGGTGGGAGGTACCATCATGATCCCTACTATACAGGTGAAAAACAAAACAAATAGGCAAAAGACAAATGGGAGCTCAGAGAAAGGTTAGGTGACTTGACCAAGGTCACTCAAGTTCTATCATAGGCCAGGATTTGAACTTAGAGATTGTTCCTTCAGGAGCTGTGCTCTTAGCTGGAATGCTACACACACACACACACACACACACACACACACACACACACACACACACACACACACACACACTTACTTAGATTTGCAGGCTATGAGACTTGGATAAATTTGTGCCTGGACTGGTAAGGTCACTCATTGTCAAGTAACTAATCTGGTTCTCAATTTGGGGGCAGCCTGTCAGCCCCCAGGGTTTCAGCTCTAGTTGGCTCACCAGCGTAGAGGTTGACTGTAGCCTTCTTCATCCCAACCCTCTGGGGAGGACCCTGGCTGTGGGATGGCAGGGCGTGGTCTTAGGGATGACAGACAGTGGCCCCATAGTGCAGTTCTCACAGTTTCCAACAGACCTGGATTGCTTCCTAGCATTTGGATTGCCAGCAGAGCATCTGCAAGGATTAGAAATTCCATGCTCAAAACCCAGGCGTCCACATAGTGTAGTACTTTACACCCTAGGCTTGGCATCTGGAATGCCCTGAGTTTTTGTCCCACTTCTCCTGCTTAGTGGCTCTGTGACCTGGAGAAGCTGTCTTACCTCACATCAGTCTCCACTGGCCGCCCTTTGCATTGGAGAGAATAGAATCCACCAGAACGTTTGATTTGAGGGATTGACAAGGTAATACTGCGAAGCAGTGCATGTAATACCTGGCTGGAATAAGAATTCAACCAACTCTCACTTTCCTTTCTGTTTTTGCTGGTGTCCACACCTACCGGCATTCCATGTCATTTATAATGAAATTCATTTTAGAAAACAAGTTCCCCAGAATGTGTTATGGGGGTTCAGAGAAATGGGTACCCAGTGGGTACCCATTACCAACACCTCGAATTTAGCCCAGTGAGACGAGGCTGATCATACGTACCGTCTGAAACTGGACAGTATCATTGTTTTCTGTGCCACTTGAAATAGTACATCTGGTCAGCCTAGACCTAGGAGGCCTCAGGAATACCTAAGAAGGAAAGAGAGGCTTGGCCCACAGGAAGAAGTAACCAGTTCACCTATCTGCCAGGTCGAGGCAGGAGTCATAAATGAGTGCAGGGAGACAGAGGATGGTGGTGGGGGGATATGAAGTGGCGGAGACAGCAATGAAGCCTAGATCAGCACCCCCACATGCGAGGGCTTCTGTGTAGCTCCCCATTGCCATGTGCAATAGAGACCCGTGCTGCCATTTTCTAAGCCAATCTGGAAAGTGGGTTTTAGTGGAAAACTACAGGTGTTTAAAATGCTATGCAGAACCAATCAAACACACATGTAGAAGCATGTCAGTAGATCTACAGTCTCAGCAGGTTAGGAAGTGCTCTTCTGTGCATAATTCTAGGGGTGCTGCCTGTGGAGGGCCCCCTGGCAGAGGAAAAGGCATGGGCAGACATGAGGTATGAAAGAATGTGGCATGTTTAGGTAGGTTAAGGTCTACCGTGCATATCCTAGGTGGCCCCACGGGGGACAGGAGCGGTTAGAGACAGAAGATATGAAGGGTGCTGTTTTTTTGCCAGGTCAGTGGATTAGGGCTTCCTAGGGGAGGGGAGAGTAAAGGGGGGCAGGTCCTTGCTGGATGAGAACAGGTTTATATAGAGTGAAAGGTTGAAACTGTGTGACTAACTCAGCCAAAGAGGGTGTGAGGACAGAGCTCTGAAATAGAGCCAGAGGTGAGGACAAGGGTAGCGTGGAGACAAGGTCTCTGGTGCGGACACGGTGAGGCCAGCCAGGACCCTGAGAAATAATAGGTAAGGAAGACGTGCACACTGGTAGGCACGAAACAGTCGTGGGGCTGCAAAGCACAGCACAGGGCACATAGTCAGTAATGTGCTGAAAACCATGGATGGTGCCAGGTACATACTAGACTTACCAGGAGATCACTTCATACATGACGTAAATGTCTAACCACTATGCTGCACACCTGACATGAATAGAAACTAAGATTGAATGTCAACTGTAACTGAAAATTAGAAGAAATAATGCATCTAGATTGCCAACCAAATGTTCCCTTTTTAAGGATGTGTGACAGAGGAGGGCCATACTTTTCTACAAGCCAGCATTGCCCTAGCATGAGGCTCAGATTTCACATGATAAATGAGCTGCCTTCAGTTGGCTTAGGGGCAGAATATCAATTCACTTAGCAAAGATGTGATAAAGTTAGTCTCTTGTCCATTGTTTTTCAGACCTTGGGTTTATATCAGGGAGATACAAGTTGGGTTTTTTGGTTGGTTGGTTGGTTGGTTGGTTGGTTGGTTGGCTGGCTGGCTGGCTGGCTGGCTGGCTGGTTGAACAAGCCCAAAAGTTTCAAATATTTGCTAATCTACCTTTTTAACTAAGAGACCCAGAACACTTGACAGGCAATTCTCATATGTAGCTAGAACTTCATAACATTGGTTTATTTTTGAATTAGGCTTACCTTCTATAAAGGACAAAGGATACTGCTCTTTCCATTTATTTCCATAAACTGTTTCCTTCTTTAAAAAATTCAATTTAAGGTTGAATTTTATAATTTTAGCAAATCTATGAAGAACAAAACTGTTGAGTTCATTTAACGAAGAGCAGGTGGATGTAGAAAAATTGTATACAAGCATTGCAAATAACGGGAATTTAGGAAACACTGGTTTCTAATGGTGTGTTTGCAACGGTGGGGGAGGGGAAGATTTGGGTTTGGGAAGTTTCAAGTTCTACTTATCTTCAGGGGGGACTGGAAGGGGACATGAGTCTGAGGCACACAGGAGGTAGACAGGAAGGTCCAGACTTGTAAGAGAACAAATTCGTACTGTCCACGGAGTTTGGACATCCAAACTCCCATGGGTCATGACTAGCTCCATGCAGGGCACGTCAGAGGCTGCTCTGCTTGAGTGTCTATGCATGACTAGCTGCCTCAAGGAGAAGACAAGCTGATCAACAAGGATAATAAATTAATCTCCTGGATTTTACCAGCTCAGATGCCAGTGAGGTTGAAAATGAGCCAAGATATAAGCCCAGAACCGCCACCAGAGTTGGTTTTCTATTAGCCCCACTCTCTTGTCATGCTGATGGGAGAGGGTTAGTCCTCTGGGCTCTGAGAGGCAGAACAAAGACAGAGGAGAAGGGGGCGTGCCTCTTCCTCCCAGGGGCTCTCCCATGGATGGGAAGCATTCGTGGACTACTTTCTCTCATTAAATACTCAAATGAAGTCCTCCAGGCAGACAGGGGAACCATTTGGTGCGACTCCCAGGATTCATCTTGGGGGTGGGTTTCTTACTTGCTCCAACTGTCCTTTGCTTAAGGGTGGTCATGTGTGTGCATGAAATGGGAAGATGCTCCAAGATCCCCCAATGCTGTGAAAGTGAAATTTAAAGCATCGCTGTAACATGGTCGTTGTGTTGCACTTGAAGGGGGGTAGGGGGAGAAGCTCCTGGGTGGCATGCAGACAGGGACAGCTGCAGGAAGAGGTGTGGCATGCCTGGGGAACCATGGAGAGGTACATGGCTTTAGAGGAGGCTGGAAAACAAACAAGGCCCAAGCCCTTGGAAGCCTTCCAAGTGGGGGGAGCGTTTGGTGCTTTATCACAGCATGAAACCTATTTTCTACAGAATGTGACCCGGTCCTATGAAATGGCCAGAGGCATACAGACAGTTCCATGACCTTGGGGTGTCTCTTTGCTCCTAGCTTATGCTTGACCTCCGGGAGGTCACACGTGGCCCCATTGCCTCTGGCCAAGGCGTGAGGCAGAGTCATCTAGCGCCAGCAAAGCCTGTGCCTGTGTTGCTTGGCTTTTCTGTTTGTGCCACATTCTCTGTCCCATATAGATTCCTTGAGACTGTGAGTCCTCTTTAGATGATTGACTGTCATTCCCACTGGGCAAATTCGCAGCCACTCATCAGCCTGTGTTTGGGGTAGTCGCTCACTCCATCTCCAGCCAAGGAATGCAGCCATTTAGTGTCAGTAAAGCAACTCACGTTGGCAGATTTCTCTTGACTCCTTCGCTCAGCAAACATGTGTGGCTGAAATCTTGGTGAGACTTGGTGTGCCCACCACCAATAGACCCCTCTCCTGTGCTATGAAACAGGGCCTATGAGAGAGTGCTGCACGTGTGGCCACCAACAACCAGACTCAACATCCTTTTTGCTTAGACTTAGGGATCAGCCAAGAGTCAAGATGATAAACCAACGTTTCTGGAGTTATGTGTTTAGAACCTCAGATAGGAGGGGATGAAAATCAAGTCTGGAGAGGAGCCCCCCCCTGCCCCCCCCCCAATGCTTGCTTCCAAGACATCCTCACCATTTTTGTTCATTTCTACATAATTTTTTTATTGGGGTGACATGTGTTATTGAAATCATGTAGGTTCCAGGTGTACAATTCTACATTATACTGTCGATGTGTCCCATTGTGTGCTCACCACCCAGAGTTAGTTCTCCTTCCATCACCATGTATTTTTACTTCTACATAATTTATTTCAAAAGACAATGTAATATGGTAGAAAGGAGTTTTGGAATCAAAGAGATCTGGATTTGAATGCTGGCTCTGCCCTTCACAAGTCGCTAGATCTTGGGAAAATCACATTAGCTTTCTAATCTACAGTCATGCTATTTGTGACATGCGGCTAGATAACACATGTCATGTACACTCTTGTGGGTGGTATTAGGACATCTTCAATTGCATACTAGAAAGCCAAGATGGATCAGCTTAGGAAGAGAGGGAAAAAAAGACAGCTGTGGAGTCAAACGACAATAACTTTGGACTGCCTTCTGGCATTGCTGGATCCTGGTGTGTACAATATAAATGAGGTGATAAAGATGGTGACCACCAGCTGTTGGCTTAAATTCTCCTTGTGGAAAGAGAGAGCTTCTTTGTCCAGTTTTAGCACAATTCCTGGGCAGAAACTCATGGGTTTAGCCCACATCTCTGAGCTACAGGAGGAAGTCCTTTGCTTGTCTGCTTGCCTTCACTCACAACCAGACATAAGATGGGCCCCAACGAAATGGCTTAACTGGACTACAAGTAGGGTAGAGTTAAAGGGTAAAGGAAATCTTGATTGGTTGTTTTTTTCAAAGAAAAAATGGACAATAGCAATTGCCATAGAATGCATCGAATGCTTACCATATGCCAGGCTCTTTTTAGCACTCAGGATGCACTGTATTATTATTTTTAAAGACTTATTTTTTTTTTAATATTATTATATTTTATTGTTAAATTTAATGTGGTGACACTGGTTGGTAACAATCAGACAGTTTCCCAATGTACAACTCCACATCACATCACCCATGCAT
>PVKE010004235.1:0-66240 GCA_004027555.1 Craseonycteris thonglongyai
TGCATAGTTATTTCTATTTTACTTTTTGACAGATAGAGAGAGAGACAGAGACAGAGACAGTTAGAGAACCGAACTGTGGGAACTCCCCAGTTCAGCACGTGGGTCCTGCCTGGGCCGGAGCCGGGATTCGATCCTCGGTCCTCATGGCCTCAAAGCGAGCGCTCAACCCGCTGAGCCGTCCCGGCTTTCCCCAAGGCTGGGTTTTTTTGATAATTATTATTTAAATGAAATGTATTGGGGTAACATTGGCTAGTAATACCAATTTCAGGTGTTTTCTTCTTTTATTTTTGATACTTTTTCTTACCAATGCTTTTTTATTTTAAGACTTACTTTCTTTTGCGAGACGGTGAGAGAGAGAAGGGAGGAGGGACAAGAGCAGTCTCCATAGTTGTACATTATTAGTTGTGACACAGTTTCATTCCAAGCAGGTGGATGTGGGGTGAACCAGGGGCCTCCCACATGGGAGGCGAGAACCTTCATCACCATCCCAGCGGTTCCAAGCTGCGCTGCAGTTCAGCATATAGGTTTGCATGGGCCGGGGCCACGATTCGATCCCCGGACCTCGCGGTTGCAAAGGAAACGCTTAACCTGCTGAACTACGTCAGCATCCCGATGATTATTATTTTTAAATTAAATGTATTAAGGTAAAACTGGTTAATAACATTATATACATTTCAGCTGTGAAGCTGGTTGTTAAAAAGATAATGTGTATAGACTGGCTATTCATCATCCCAATGTAGCAAATAAAAAGGCCCAGCTTTCCACAAAGAGACTAAAATCAGTATCTTTTTGAGGAGCGCAGTGGAAAGAACACTGGTCTCCTGGCGGGAGGGAGCTGCCTCTCGGGTTCTTGTGGCTGGATGGCCTCACAGAGGCCGTGGGTCGGCCTCACCAATTTCCTCCTCCACACATTCGGGAGTGTTGCAGAGCCCTGCCTCCCTCCCAGGGAAGTCGGACAAACCAAGTGAGAAGAGCCACATACAAGCCCTTTGCCAAGGATGAACCCCAAGGTCACCCAGCCAACAGGAGGCACAGCCTGATCCAAGGACCTGATTCCAGGCCCCACAACCTCCAAATCAGCTACTTCTACTATTTTTGCCCTAAGAACTTGGGAGTGGGTGGGGCTGACAGCCACCCAGCCAGCAACAAAGCGAATGCAGCAAAGCTCCCCCAAAGATTTCCTCTCCCTAGAGAAGTCAAAACTGACCTTGAAGTCGGAAAAGGTCCTGGACGGGGCCAGACGAGGGGGTGTGGTCAGAGCACCCCATTGATTCAGCACTTACTCTTGCAGAGAGATGTCAACAGCCACGGAAAACTAAACCTGGCTTGGACCCACGGTCCCAATTTGAGGCACCCGCCCCCAAGCAGGAAGCAGCTACCACCCTGAAGGGTGCATGAGGCAGGCCAGGCCCTGCGGCGGTCTTCCCAGACCCGCCCGGCCTTGGCTCACGCACAAACACCAGGTGCCGGCTTCGGATTCCGCTCAAGGAACCAGGAGTAACCTTGAGTCTGCCCTCCATCCTCCTGACGGGAAATGAGCCCGTCCTCCATCTCCCACGTCCTCTCGGGTCTCCGTATACCCGGTGCCTGTGGAGGGGGGCAGGGGTGGTCTTGGGAACAACCGGTGGCCCCTATTGTGTGAGATGCTTCCGGGCTCAGCGGACCATCCCCCGTTTTGGCAGCAAGCTGTGAAAAGGGGAAGGGCATTTTCTGTTCTTCCGGTTAACACGGGCTCCACCAAAAAACCTAGGCGCTGCACCGAAAGGGGCTGTGCATCCGCAGCCCCCGCCCACCCGGGCACCTACCGATGGGCTCCCGGGGCTCCGGGCCCGCATCTCGGGGGACCCGGCGGGCATTGCACCCCCGCCCAGCGGGACGACCCTGAATCCGGAGGCTCCGTGGGGCCCGGGCTGGGTGCGGCGGAGCCGGGCCTGCGGCCCCCGAAAGGACGCCGCGCGGAATCGTTGCGCAAACGGCCTGCACGGCTGCGGCGCCGCCCGCGGTTGGGCCGGAGGGGATGGGCCGGGGAGAGGGCGGACGGGCGCCGGGCAGCGTCCCGGCCTCGCGCCGCGCGCCCCTCTTACCGGCAGATCTGAATGGCGGGCGGGGTCTCGGCGGCGGCGTCCGACATGCTGGCGGCGGCGGACGCTGAAGGAGAACGCAGGTGTCTGGCGGGCCCGGCGCGGAATGAATGAGCCCCGGCGGCGCCATGGAGGGGGAGGGAGGGGGCGGGGCCATAACGCCGAGGGGCGGGGCCTCCCGGGCCGGCGGCGAATCGGACGCGGCCTCCTCGCCCGCCTGGCCCCGCCCCCGCCTGTGCCCCGCCCCTCGGCGCCGCCGGCGTCGGGTTCTGGCATCGGGGGCGCGGCTTCCAGAAAGTTCGGCGGCGGTTGGGCGGCGCCGCGCGGCGTGTGCGTGGCTCGGGCGCCCCGGGCCGGGAGAGGGCGAGCGGGGGCCTCCCGCCGGCTCAGTCGGCCCCCGGAGGAAGGGGGAGGCGGTGCCCGCGACAGGAGCCTTCATGGCGGGGCTGCTGTGTCGTGTCTGCAGCGGAGCACGTGGCCGCTCCACGCAGGGAGCCGCTGTCAGGCCGCGGGAGGGGCCTCTGCAGCCGCACGAAGCCGCCGAGTTGGGCTGGAGAGAGGCGGAGAGCGGGCCTGGCTCCATGGCCCGCTGCAGGCGTGGCAGGAGCCAGGGACCGAAACAGCCCCGATGTCACCGTAACAGCCCCGATGTCACCGGACCAGCCCCGATGTCACCGGAACAGCCCCGATGTCACCGGACCAGCCCCGATGGGACCGTAACAGCCCCGATGTCACCGGACCAGCCCCGATGGGACCGTAACAGCCCCGATGGGACCCTAACAGCCCCAATGACACCGTAACAACCCCGATGGGACCGTAACAGCCTCGATGTCACCGTAACAGCCCCGATGTCACCGTAACAGCCCCAATGGGACCGTAACAGCCCCGATGTCACCGTAACAGCCCCAATGGGACCGTAACAGCCCCGATGTCACCGTAACAGCCCCAATGGGACCGTAACAGCCCCGATGTCACCGTAACAGCCCCAATGTCACCGTAACAGCCCCGATGTCACCGTAACAGCCCCAATGGCACCGTAACAGCCCCGATGTCACCGTAACAGCCCCAATGGGACAGTAACAGCCCCGATGTCACCGTAACAGCCCCGATGTCACCGTGACAGCCCCGATGGGACCGTAACAGCCCCGATGTCACCGTAACAGCCCCAATGTGACCGTGACCATAACAGCCCCGATGTCACCGTAACAGCCCCAATGTCACCATAACAGCCCCGATGTCACCGTGACCATAACAGCCCCGATGTCACCGTAACAGCCCCAATGGGACCGTAACAGCCCCGATGTCACCGTAACAGCCCCGATGTCACCGTGTCCTTGATGCTGGAAAGACAATGATGTTAACCACTCATACACAGTTGCTAATTTAGTTGTTTTCAAGGAGGATCGCAATGGGGCCGGGAGGAGCCCAATCCCTGAGCAAAAACAGTCATGAGTTATTTTTCGCTATAGTGCTGATGGTTTTACACAGTCTTTTACCTCCCCGTTCTAGTCCTTTCCTACTTTCTCCTCAAGCGACTGGGCCATTTCTATCCCCTCTCAGCAAAACTCCGAGATGTGTACGAGGGTACACAAACCCTCTCTCCTCGTCCCTCCTCCCGTTCCTTTTCTAACCCATCTCTTCTGTTTTATATCTCTACTGCTTAATTATCAAGGTCACTAATTCCTTCCAAACTGCTAAACCCGGTAATCTGTGTCAGAAGTCATTTTACCTGGCTTCTCAACAGCAGACATAATCTCAAATGTTTATTCTTTGCCTTCCAAGACACCACACACTCCTATTTTTCTGACCACTGCTCAGTCTTGCTCTGCTGGTTCTGCCTCGCTTCTCAGAACTTAGTTAATTAAGGAAGTCCGGAGCAGTGCTTGGACTCTTGGGGTCTCATCCTGTCTCATGATTAAGTCCCATCTATTCAATAATTGCCCCATAATCTGCGGCCCAGGCCCCTCCCATAAATTTCAGACTCACACGTACTCCTTCCTAGGCTGCGCAGCTCACTCCGGTTGTGTAATAGGCACCTGACACCAAGTCCACATACACCCCCAGAACTTGTTCCTCTTGCAGTCTTCCCATCTCAGTACGGTTCAGTCCCTTGCAATGGCTCAAGCTCACCAGTCATCCTTGACACCCTACTCCTCTTTCTCTCACACCTCTCATCTAACCCATTGGCAAATCCTACCGGCTCTACTGTCAAAACAAGTCTAGGATGTGATCACTTCTCCCCATGGCATTCAAGAATCTGCCCACAACTACCTCCACGTGTCTGGCCTCATCTATTGCTCTCTGCCTTGGTCACTGAGCTCCAGTCAGCCTGACCTCCCCGATAGTCCTTGAATATTCTGGGACCACTCTTCCCTGGGGACCCACGTGGCCCATCCTTTCACATCCTGACAAGTCTCCAACACTCCCTAGCCTTCTCCCAGGTTAATTTTTCTCCTTGGCACTTAATGCACTCTGATGTATATTTTACTCATCTATTTATTGTGTCTCCAACTAGGATATATGTTCCATGCAGGCAGGATTTTTTGACTCTTTTATCCATTGCTGTATCCCAGGCTCCGAGAATAGTGTTTAAAACATAATAGACGCTCAATAAATATTTTACAAATGACTGAATCAGGGGTTTACCAGCAGCAATATATTTAACAACAGATATTAAATTCATTCAATTTCATTTGTACACTCTCTTTAACTAGAAATATTATCCACAAATTGTCACTTTAAAAACTTGAAATAATTTTGTCTAATATTTATGGAAAGATACTGAAGAAACTGTTGACACCAATAACCTTTGGGAAAAAGGACTAGCAATAAGGCCTTCTCATATGTTTTTGTACTGTTACCATCCAACCAACTCATCTATTATTTTTTTCATGTCAATATGGAGTGTCTGATATGAAGTAATAGAAACTCAGCCACTGATGTTGGGATTATAAATTAGTACAACCTCTTTGTAAAATAGCTAAAAATAGAAAATTGAAAAAAAGCAATGGCCTTTACCCAGCAATTCCACTTCTAGGTACACATGCTATATATTGAGAATGAGTGCACCCAGATACTCTTCAAAGAGGGTTCATAGCAACACTATTTCTATAACAATAACCCCAAGCTGGAAGTAAGTGCCCATTGACAGCAGATTGGATCAGTAACATAGCATACTCATCAATGAAGTACCAAATAGCAATGAAAACCAATGAAATTCAGTTACACTCAACAAGGAAGAATCACAATGTTGAGGAAAGATACAAAAGGACTAGTATCAAGCCATGCACAGAAAGATCTAACATTCCATTTGTGCTATTATCCAAGAGACAAGAGGGAACAAATGCGGGAGAGGACGTGGCGATATGGGAACTCTTGGGCACTGTTGATAGGGCTGTAAATGGAAAAAGCAGTACGGAAGCTCCTCAAGAAATTACAAGTAGAGCTAGCACATTATCCAGCCATCTGGTTCTGGGGAGATAGCCAAAGGAAACAAAACCACGGTCTCGAGAAATCTGCACTCCCGTGTTCACAATGGCCAAGGTATGGAACAACCTAAGTATCCATCAAGGGATGAATGGCTCGAGAAGATGTGAGACGTTGTCGGCCCTCTGTATCCATGGGCTCCTCATCCGTGGATGTGGAAGGCTGAAACCAATCCTGAAGGGGTAGAGGGACAATGGTATACGTACATACATGTAACGGAATGTTATTTGGCTTTAAAAGGAAGGAAATCCGGTCATTTGTGACAACAGGGATGAACCTGGAGGGTGGTGTGCTAAGTGAAATAAGCCAGACAGAGAAAGACAAATACTGCATAGTATCACTTAGACAGTATGTGGAATCAAAAAGAAAAGAAAAAGTCACTAGTAGAAACTGAAAGAAAGTGGTTGCCAGGAGCTGGTCATATGCCTAAATGGAGAGTTTTTAAGGAGGCCTTGATGGCACAGCCTCGGTCCCACCTTTCATCTCCCTCAGGGGGTAGTTGGGTGATTAGATGTAGAAAAATGTATACGTGTAGCTTTTCATGAAGGTCAGACAGCTGGCACCAGGTGTTAGATCACAGGCTGTGGGATGAAAGGAATGCATGGGAGAGGGTCTGCATGTTCCTGATAACAAATTGCCTGCGCTGTACTTCAGTTAATGAGTAGTTTTTGATGTGGTTGAAAAACTCCTTTTTAGTCTTTCCTTGCTCCTTGTAATGATGTGAACCTTGGCTATATAAGTGATTGAATAAAGCTATTCGGGGCTGCTCCTGTTGAGGACAGTCGGCAGATAATTTTGTCTGTCTTTAATTCCCACCATTTGAACTCAGGGACTTTGTTCACCCAGGCTGGTTCCTGGCAACAGTTGAGGAGAATAAGAGGAGGTTGATAAGAAAGTACAAATTTTCAGCCATAAGTTGAATAAGGTGTGAGAATCGATAACATAGTAACTATAGTTGGGAACACTATATTGCATCATTGAAATTTGCTAAGGTAAATATTCGTTAGGAAAACATAAGTAGGTGATAAAGCTATAAAGAAAAACATGGAACTAATTATCACCAAACTCAAACTGTGGGTCTGTCTCTGTGAGAGAGAGGATTGTCATCAAGGTGCGTCACATGGGGTAGGCAGGATGGGGGAGTATTAATGTCCCCTCTCTTGACCCAAGTTTATCATTTTTTACACTATACATGTGTGTATTATGCATTTTCATACCTAAGTCACAACTTGAAAAACTAATGGGAAGTGGGTCTCTGGACCTTTTCTTCTCTATATTTTTCAGGAAGTAGCGAGCCTTGCAGTTATGAGCATGGGCTGTCTAGTCAAATTCCTGCACTCACATTGTATCTTTACTGTTTATTAGTTGTACAGCCTTGGCCAGTCCCCCGTCCACTTTGTGCCCAAGTTACTTCATCAGTAATGTAATCATAGGGTGACGAGATAGAATGCATAAGGGATGAGAAGCAACAGGCATTCTAAAATATTAACTAGTCATATACTTGACTCCATTAAACATAATAAATATTTTTTAAACTGAAGATTTGGTTCTTCTGTAAGAGTGAAGGTGTAACTCAGAGCTATGAAAGCCAAGAGGCCTAATAAACACAGGGCATGTGCCCCCAAACCACCCAGCACTTCCATGAGCACCATTCATCTGACCCACGTGTGGTCAGGGGGCACAGGAGGGCCCGGGTAGCAGGCCCCCTGCAGATCCCAGGGAAGGGAGTCTGACTGCTCATCCCTTCCTTCATGCGGGAGAACATGGAGGGACCGTCCAGCAAGCCTGCGTCCAAAAATCACATTAAGGCCACTACTTGGAGAGGTTTGACAGGTGGGCAGAGTCTAGAGACTCTGAGAGTGACGTGGAGAGAGGAGCTGCAGAGAGAAGAGGGTTCCAGTCAGAGAGAGAGAGGCTGCCCCAGGGCTTTGTGGCCTTAGATTACCTCTCCATTCACCTGTGCCTTGGTTCTCTGATTGGGAAAAATCGGGGCACAATAAGTATTTGCCCCTCTGGGTTTTCGGAAGGGATAGCTGATGTTATAAAGCACTTGGGGGAAGCCAGGGTGGCTCAGTGGGTTAGGTGCTCACTTTGCAGCCCTGGGGACTGAGGATCGAATCCCGGCCCCGGCCCATGTGGACCCATATGCTGAACGGGGGAGTACCCCCAGTTCAGTTCTCACCAGGGTGAGACCCCGGCCCAGTTCCTGCCCTGTGCAGACCTGCACCCACCTGTGGAATGAAACTATGTGGAAAATCCAATGATGTGCAACTATGGAGACTGTTCTGGGCCCTCCCCCTTCTCTCTGTCTCTGTCTCTTTCTCTGTCAAAAACAATAAAAATTAATCTTTTTAAAATAAATAAATAACGCACTTGGAAGAGCGCCTGGCACAGAGAAAGGGCAGCGAAAAGTCAGGCTTTGTGAACTAGCTCTGGGGTGAAGCCAGGGTGTCCTGAGGTCCTGGAGGGGTTCAGATGGCCTTGGTCCAGGGTCCAGGAAGAAGACACCAACTAGTTCAAGATGGGATTTGTACAGGAGGACCCGGCTGGATCTCCAGGGCCCCTCTGTATCCTCCCGGGCGTCAGAGATAATAGGATGCAGCTGGGAGAGGGTGCTTGGCCCCTCTGCTCACAGCCTGTTTCTCTAAATGTTAAGAATATTTAACTACTGTACTAAAGCTTTGTGTTTTCCTCATGAGAGACGCTGGACGGACACCTCATGATTACTTCTCTTGTCCGCAATTGAGTGGACAAGACCCCCAGCATGTTGCCCTCAGGAAACTTATGTAAATACGGCAAAGGGTACCGGTAGTCCTTTGTTCTCAGAGGGACCACAACCATGGAGAACTACGGAGGCTGCTTAGAGAACCCCACGACCTCATTTGTACCCTGCTCCTAACACCATTAAAATCAAGCCCTGAGGCTCTGACCCCACAATGAGCTACTCAGAGGAAGCCTAAAACTAATAAACAGCCCATCTGAAAGCAGGACCTGTCATCAAGAGGGCAGGCCAGAAACTAATGGGTCGTGACCTGGAGGGGGAAAAATACCCTTGAGTTTTGGAGTAGACGTAGGTTTGTTTTCCAAAAGAAGCACTTAGAAATCATCTCTATGGGGGAAGCCGGGATGGCTCAGTGGGTTGGGCACTCACTTTGCAGACCGGGGATCGAATCCCGGCCCCGGCCGGCGCGGACCTATATGCTGAACTGGGAGCTCCCCCAGTTCAGTTCTCTCTCTGTCTCTGTATCTCTCTGTCTCTCTGTCAAAAATAAATTTAAAAATATATATTTTAAAAAATAATAAAAGTAAAATAAAAAAAAGAAATCATCTCTATGACTTGAAGTAGATCCAACTTTACTATGGCCCAGCGCCTGCACATTAATGGTTCATGAGATTTGCAAGGCACCCTGACCAGTGAGAGGTTTCCACTGCTCCCCTTGCAGGTGCCAGGCTCCTGGTGTCCTAGGCGCTGAGTGACTTCCCCAAGGTGCCATCCTTCCCTCCACCAGGCCCCAGGTGGGGGTCTGCCCACCTGAGAGCTTGCTAAAAACCAGAATAAACTTACCCTTGCTCAGATTTACACTGGGAGCCTTGTGATTAAAACAAAAGCCATGCAAAGCCAGGCAATTCTACTTTTCTCACACATAGAACCAAAAATTGGGCAGTAGTTGTGTTTCGCAAGTGCCCTGAAGAAAAGCGATGTTGGTTTCATGCCTCGAGTAATGGCTGTTTGAAGAGCCCAAGGGCCCTTATTCACTGGAGATGCTTACGTTGAACTCCACGTGAATGTGTGGCTGTGAAGAGCACCCAGAGGTGCTCAGCCCCCAGCCTCTCAGCACCACTCAGCAGAGGCCAGACCCTGAGGATCAGGACTAACAGTCACTGTGCTCTCTGCCCAGGAGCAGCAGGCTGTGCAGAGAAAAGACTGCTTTGCAACCAAGCCCCTGTCTGGTGGAGACTTCGATGAAACCTCCCGTGGTCATCTGAATACCCAGATCACTCGGAACAGAACTGCTATTCTTCCTCATCCGTACAGCAGGGCGGGTTGCATTGGACATCTGTGTGAATGTCCTGAAGGGGGTTCGTAACCAGTAATGGGAGGTTCACTAGTTTAGTAAAGAGGGTCTAAGATACAGGGATCCAGAGCAATACGCCATGAGCCCGCCTCCAGGTACCTCCGAGCTGTGTGGCCTTAGGTAAGTTCCTTGACCCCTCTGTGCTATCACATTTTTCTCCTTCATTCTATTAATATGGTGGATTACATAGTTGTTTTTTTAATGTTAATAAAAACCTTACATTCATGATGTAAATCCCACTTGATCATGATATATATATATATATATATACACACACACACACACGCATATATATATATATTTTTTTATATGTTGCTGGATTCAATTTGGTAGTGTTAAAGATGTTTGCACCTGCATTCATGACAGGTATTGATCTGTAGTTTTGTTTTCTTGTAATTTTTCTGTCTGGTTTTGTATCAGGTGAATGCTAGCTTCATCAGATGAGTTAGTATAGAATTTCTATTATTTCTTCCTTAAATATTTGATATAAAATTACTAGTGAGACCATCTGAATCTAGAATTTTCTTTATGGGAAAGTTTTTTTTGTTTGTTTTTTTTTTCGAAAGTATTTTTTTTTTAATATATATTTTTTATTTATTTATTTATTTTTGACAGACAGAGAGAAAGAGAGAGAGAGAGAGAGAGAGAGAGAGAGAACTGAATGGGGGGAGCTCCCAGTTCAGCACATGGGTCCGCACGGGCCGGGGCCGGGATTCGATCCTCCGTCCCCGGCGCTGCAAAGTGAGCACTTAACCCACTGAGCCATCCCGGCTTCCCCAATTTATGGGAAAGTTTTAATTTATGAATTATATCTTCTAGCAGACATAGGAGATATGGGGTTATTACATTTTTCTATTTCTTTTTGAATCAGTTTTGGTAATTTGTTTTGTTTGAGGGATTTTTTTTCACTTCATTTAAAATTGTCATTATTGGGGATGCTGGGATGGCTCAGTGGGTTAAGCACTCACTTTGTATCACTGGGATCTGAGGATCGAATCCCAGCCCTGGCCCATGCAGACCCATATGCTGAACTGAGGTGTGGCCCCCAGTTCAGTTCTCCCTGGGACAAGCTTCCCATGTGGGAGGCTCCTGGTTCGGCCCCCAGCTCTGAGCCCTCCCCACTTGTCTCTGTCTTTGTCTCTGTGTCAAAAATAATAAAATAAATCTTTTAAAAAAAATAAATAAATAAAAATAAAATTGTCATTAATATTTCCTTAGAATTCTTTTAAATTCTGTGTGTGGCATCTGGTTTCCCTCTTTCATTTCTAGTATTGATAATTTGGGACTTTCCCCTGTCTTCTTTTTTTTTTTTTTTAAGATTTATTTTATTGATTTTTGACAGAGAGAAACAGAGACAGAGAGAGACAGAGAGAAGGGGGAGGGCCCAGAGCAGTCTCCATAGTTGACGTTAGTTTTCCATATAGTTTCACTCCACAGGTGGGCACAGGGCTGTGCCAGGCAGGAACTGGGCCGGGAACCTCCCACATAGGTCCTGGCAAGAACAGCATGTGAGTTCGCATGGGCCGGGGCCGGGATTCGATCCTCGGTCCTCGAGGCTTCAAAGCGAGCGCTTAACCCGCTGAGCCGTCCCGGCTTTCCCCTCCCCTGTTTTCTTGATTAGTCTAGCTTCATTTGTCAATATTATTTAAAGAAATCAACATTTGTTTCAAAAATTTTCTCTATTTTCTGTTTTCTGGATTTCTGTTCTTTATCATTCCTTCCTTTTAAATACTAAGGGTTTGGGGAAGCCAGGATGGCTCAGTGGGTTGAGCGCTCACTTTGCAGCCCCGGGGACCAAGGATTGAATCCTGGCCCCGGCCAATGCAGACACATATGCTGAAGTGGGGAGTGCCCCCAGTTCAGTTCTCACTGGGGTGAGACCCCGGCCCAGTTCCTGCCCTGTGCAGCCCCGCGCCCACCTGTGGAATGAAACTATGTGGAAAAAACCAATGATGTGCAACTATGGAGACTGTTCTGGGCCCTCCCCCTTCTCTCTGTTTCTGTATCTATCTATCTCTATCAAAAACAATAAAAATAAATCTTTAAAAAATAATTAAAAAATAAAATAAAATAAATACTAGGGGTTTAATTTATTCCTCTTCTTGAGGTACCTACCTAGCTTCTTAAGGTAGAAGCTTAGATAGATAATTGATTTTAAACCTCAGTTTTCTTTTTCTTTCTTTTTTTTTTTTTTGTTAAGTTTATTGGGGTGACATTAATTGATATCAATTGCATTGCTTCCAGGTGTACAATTGTACATTACATTGTCTATACATCACATTATGTGCTCACCACCCAGACTCAGCTCACTTTTCATCACCATATGTTTGATTTCCCCTCCCTGCTCCCCCCCACACATCTCTCTCACCCACCTCCCCTCCCCCACCCTCAGGTAACCACTAAACTATTGACTGTGTCCATGAGTCTTTGTTCCTTTCAGTTTTATATTCTGCCTGTAAGTGAGGTCATATGTTTCTTGATTCTTTCATTCTGACTTATTTCACTTAATAAAATGTTTTCAAGGTCCATCCATGCTGTCACAAATTGCTGTATTTCATCTTTTCTTATTGCTGAGTAGTATTCCATTGTGTAAATGTACCACAACTTCTTTATCCAATCATCTATCAGGGGACACTTTGTTTGATTCCACAACTTGGCCACCGTGAACAGTGCTGTGATGAACATTGGGGTACAGGTATCTTTGCAGATTAAGGCTTTCAGGTTTTTTGGGTAGATACCCAGGAGAGGGATTGCTGGGTCATATGGCAATTCCGTTCCTAGTTTTTTGAGGAATCTCCACACTGCTAAACCTTAGTTTTCTAATACAATCCTTTAAAGTCATAAATTCATCTTTAAGCCATGTTTTAACTGTATCCCACAAATTTTAACATGCTGCATTTTCACTTCCATTCAGTTCATAACATGTTATAGTTTCCTTGTATTTTCATCTTTGATTTGGGTTATTTAAGAGTCTATTGTTTAATTTCTAAGTTCCTGGGAATTTTTCTGTGTAGCTTTCTGTTGTTGATTTTTACTTTAATTCCGTTGTAGTCAAAGAACACACTCTACATAACTCCAGTCCCTTTTGAACATACTGAGGCTTGTTTTATGGCCCAGCCTACATCCTGATGGCTGATGTCAGATGCAAGGCTCTTAGGTACAAGTCAATTAGGTCAAGTTTGTTAATGTTATTGCTCAAGTCTTCTCTAGCCTTATTGACTTTCTTTCTACTTGTTTTATCAGTTACTCTGATAGGTGTGTTGAAATCTCTAACTATAATAGTGGATTTGACTATCTCTTTCAGTTGTCAGTTTTTGCTTTGTGCATTTTGAAGCTCTGTTACTAAGCATATACTATCAATGGCGTGCAGTTAGACTTTTCTTTAAAGATTTACGTCATTGTTTAAGAGGTGAGAGAGAGAGAGGGAAAGAGAAGAGTGGGGAGGGCCCAGCGCAGTCTCCATGGTTGCACATCATTACTTGTGACATAGTTTCATTCCACACAGGTGGGTGTGAGGGCGCATGGGGCAGGAACCAAACTGGGGGCCTCCCACATGGGAGGCAGGCACCTTGGCCGCCAAGCCATCCGGGCCATTGCCAGTCGTGCCATAGTTCGGCATATGGGTTGCATGGGCCAGGCCGGGAATCAAACGCCAGACCTTGTGATTGTGATGTAAGCACTTAGCCCTGGAGCTCTCCTGGCAGCCCCTGCAGTTAGAAATTTTCTGTCTTCCTGATGAAATGCCTCTTATCCATGGGAAATGTCCCACTTTATTGTTGATAATATTTTATGTTCTGAAATCTTTGTCTGATATGACTGTGGCTATTCCTGCTTTACTTTGATTAGTGTTAGTATTGTACGTCTTTTTCTTGGTCAGGGTTCTCCAGAGAAACAGAACCAGTAGGAGGTACAGATGAAGAGAGGTTTACCGCGAGATCATGAAGAACTGGCTCCCATGATTACGGAAGCTGAGCAGTCCCTCCATCTGCCTCGTTTATAAGCTGGAAGCCTTGGGAGGGCAATAGCGTGATGCCGTCTAAATCAGAAACCCCGAAAACCAAGGCTCCGATGGCGTGTCCCAGTCTGAGAACCACACCCACCCTGGGAAGGGTCACCTACTTTATGAAGTCCATTGATGCAAATGCCAGCCTCATTGGGAAAGACCGTCCCAGACATGTGCAGCAATAATGTTCATCCTGAGCACCCCGCGGCCAGCCAGGCTGACACATGAAACTGTCACAATCTTCTTTTTACTTGAGCCTCTACATCTCTATATTTAAAGTGTGTTTCTTCACGTACTCACACTAGGCAAATCAGCTTAGGGGAAAATTTCAAGAAAGCAACTAAGGTTGTTCATTTTCCGAACTGTGGGACCATCTCTAGGTATATTAGGTTTCCTCTCTTCCTTCTTCCGTATCTTATGCGTTTCTAAGGCTTGACTGTATTCCTTCTCATTGACTTTTAGTTTCTTCCCCCTTATCACCTTCACACTCTAGCCAGACTCTCGTGGTCTCACGCAGAGCCACTCTAACCAAATCCAAGTGTGGGAGTGGGGGTGAGTGTCCTGGGCTGGAGCAGAGCGAGGAAGTGGACCTTGTGGAAGACTGTCAGTGAAGTGTGCTCCTTAGAGAGCTCTGTGTAGCAGTAGGGTCTTGCATTTTTATGCAGTCTGACAACCTTTGCCTTTTACTTGGAGCATTTAGATCATTTATATGTAATGAAATTATCAGTATGCTTAGGTTTAAATCTATCACTTGCTAGTTTTTCTAATTGTACCCTTTGTCCTTTGCTCTTCCCCCCCCCGCCCCTCTTCTCCTACTTTCTTTTGAGAGATTTTAGTTCCTTCTTGTCTTCTCTATACCTATTCCAAGCCAGCAGTTCCCCTGAAGGGTCCACAAGATCAAAACCATTTTATACTTTATACCAAAATGTTATTTGCCTTTTTCATTTTCATTCTCTCACAAATATACAGTGTTTTTCCAGAGGCTGCGTGATGCGTGATGCTACTATGTCATGAAAGGAGTCACTGTGTGGAAGAGCTGCAGAACTCCGGGAACCAGTACTTTCCCTGACTAATGCACGATGTTACGTAATCACACATGGGTGAAAGAGTCATTCAAAATGCCAGCTACATCAATGGGCTTTAGCGTAACAGCATGAAAAAACAGCACATCAAGATGGTTTTAGATTCTGCATTGCAATTGCAAGGTGGTTTCACTCCACACAGGTGGGCGGGGGCTGCGCAGGGTGGAAACTAGACTGGGGACCTCCTTCGTGGGAGGCACACCCCCTCGAGCCAGGGGCTGCATGGGAAGCACACCCCAGTTCAGCATATGGGTCTTCTCGGGCCGGGGCCGGGGCCGGGATTTGATAGTTGGTTCCCGGGGCTGCAAAGCGAGCGCTGAACCCACTGAGCCACCCCGGCTTCCCCTAGCTGTCTCTTCACTGAAGACTCTCCCACACCATGCTGCGTTTGGGGGTAAAGCATTGCCATGCATGTCCACCACCGCATATAATTAAAAAAAATAAGTGCTCATTTGTGAATGAAAGGATAAGTAGCATCCATCAAATCAACAATATGTATATTAAGTTGCTAAAGTCATCATTACATTACTGACAACTTGGTTTTTTTAACGTGTAAATTGCCAAACTGTCCTGCAGCAAGAGGGTAAGTCAAAGCCGTCTGGATTCCCAGAGCGGTGACAATGGGCGCTGCCATTTAAACACCAGAAGGGCGCGTCCTAGCTTCATGTAACTGCCAGTCTAGTTCCTGTAAAAATCAGGTGGACCCTGGAGGACAACCGAGCAAACCCAGTCACGGAATAGCTCCAATGACAGACATGGTCTTTTTCCTTGTTTCTTGGTGGTAAATACGCACACACAGTTTGCCCTCTTAACCACTGCTAAGTCAGTGTGCGGTTCAGTGGCATTAAGTACATTTACATCGTTGTACGACTGCCAATCACCACCACCCATCTGAGGAACTCTTTCATTTTGCAAAGCTGGAAGTCTGCTCCCATGGAGCACGACCTCCCCACCCCGCCACCCCCCGCCCCTGGTGCCCACCGTTCTCGGAGGGGAGGTCTTGCTCGGCAGAGGGAGGGCAGGGCGGCCACCAGGAAGCATTCCTGCAACTGTGTGTCTGGGAAGTTGCTTAAAACGACCCAAACAGATGCAACATCAGTTGGCAAGTGCCACAGGTTGGATGTGACTCGTATTTTTGTTCTGAACAAGTATTCATCTCCATACTAAGTCTATACTCGTAACTTTATATTCGTTTTCTTACAGAAGCCTCAAAATGCAGTCCCCACACCACCTGGGCCTGCCTCTGATTTCTGGGGTCTAGGATGGTGGAGGACTTTGTCCTGTGACCCCGAGGTTTTTAACACATTGAACACCAAGACAGCTCTCGGGCCTGCTGTCCACAACAAAACCAGCAGTGGACATGTATTCAGCTGAGAATCTCTCCTTCACTCCCCAAACCAGGATGCCCCTCATTCACTAGTGGGGTCCTGTGACCACGGAGCCCTGCCCTCTGCTGCCCCCTAGTGGATCTCAGGTGACAAGACACCATGTGTACACAAGGGGCGTGCCCTGGAGCGCCGGTCTCACCATCCTGAAACCACTCAGTTTTATTACAGCTGCTTGAAGTGCCTGGGGCTTTGCCAGGGCCTCTCAAGAACCCAGAGTGAAACTAGCTGCTCACTGGGAACCCTCAGTAGGTGTCTGATTTCTCCCTTACATCGCATGTCTGGGCAGCTCTCCGCAGGGCGGCCACCTGGCTGCACAGGGACACACGTAGGTGCACAGGCACTCACACACTCGGCGCTCTAGAGACACGGTCACACTGGTGGGGGCCCAGACAAGAAGTACAGCCAAGGAGGGGAAGCTGGGATGGCTCAGCGGGTTAAGCGCTTGCTTTGCAGCCCTGGGGACCTGCAGATCAAATCCTGGCCCTGGCCCATGCAAACCCATATGATGAACTGGGATGTGCTTCTAATGTGGGAGGCCCCAGTTTGGTTCCCCCCCCCCGTTTGGACCCTGACTCAAGGGGGCACACATCCAATTTGGGAGGCCCCCAGCCCAGTTCCTGCCCTGTGCAGCCCCCCCACCCACCTGTGTGGAACGAAACCATGTGGAAAACTGATGACACACAACTATGGAGACTGCTCTGAGCCCTCCCCCTTCTGTCAAAAACAATAAATCTTTAAAAAATAAAAGAGTACAGCCAAGGAGATAACACCCCTGGGTGGCTTAGTTCTTCTCTGAAACACCTAGAGCCACCTGGCAGGTTTTGAAAAAGTAAAAACGGGGAGAGGGTGGGAGATGGAAAGAAAACAGACTCTGGGTGGTGAAGACATTGTAACACGTAACCTGCAACCTACGTCAGTGTTGCTAACCAGTGTCACCTAACACATCAATAGATTAGTAAAAATGGCCTTGATGTTTGTAGTAGGAGGTGGCTACACACACGTGGTTGGGAAGGCCCCCTCTACCCCATCTGGGGAGTGGTCTCCCCAGAGCACGGTGGAGAGGGTCCTGCACAGTGACAGGTTTCTCAGGCTTGTCCCACAGCCTGTGTTCATGCCACTGGGGTTCCAGAAAAACCAGTGGGAGACTCAGCCGCAGAGTCCAGGTGGGCAGAGCAATTTGTAAATGTTTACTAGAGGAGGCATCCTTGGCAACCTCCTCTTCAGCCTCACTCATGGAAAAGATTGGGCCTCTCCCAATTCCCTGGTGCCAGAGGGATGGGTGGGGCCTGGCCCCGGCCTGAGTCAGTGTTCTGGTTGCCCTGAGTCACACTGGACCATCTCAGACACTGGTTTACGAGAAACACGGGGGCCTTTGCTCCAAACAAGAGTGATACCCAGATCAGAGGTAGTCATGGGACCATTGCAGAAAAGGCATAATAAGAATGGGACCCTGGGCACAAGATGCGGGCCTTGTTAAAGATCACAAAACGTCCCCGAGTGAAGTAGCCTCCCACCCACACAGAAGCCGGCGCAGTCCTGTGCTCACCTTTGCCGTCAGTGTTCTGAGAGTACCAGGGGAGCCGCCAGGAGGTGGCTGCAGGTGCCCTGTGGAGGAGGGTGTGGGCATCCCTATTTCACAAGCCCAGCCCCGGGCACCACGCCGAAACCTGGGCGGCTCTGGCACATCCCAGCTGGGAAGCTGGCTTCACGCCTCAGGCCCAGAACCTCACCCAGCCGGGCCTGTCTCAGCTTCCTGCCAGGCCCTGGCTGCTGGCCAGGCTCGGGTGCCCCAGAACGCCTGACCCTGTGAGTCACCGGCCTATCTGACCGCTTGGTTCGGATCAGGTCAATGAGAGTCAGAGCTGGGACCAGGGCCGGGATCTCAGGACCAAGACGTGGCAGCTGTGGCCGAAAGCAGAGGGGCCTCTGGTTGGTCAGGTCTTACAGAGCTTAAACCTAAGTGAACTCTCTTATTTACAGGGACAAGGAGCCAGCCCAGTGCATGCCGGGTGTGCAGTCCTTGACCCACAGAGGAAACTCCAGCTCACGCAGCGGGCGTGGACTTGTGGGCTACCTGCCCCTCCTGTCCCCTTGCTCCTTGCAGGGCGTCCTCAGGAACAGGCAAAAGCGAGCAGAAACCGCCTCTCCTGCTTTCCAAACCCTCCCCCTGTTTGTCCTCCCAGGAGCACAGCCCTGGTGGAACACGTGATTAGCAGAAGCTCGGAGCCGGCCTGGGCGTGGGGGGGGGGGGGCAGGCTGAGGCGAAGGCTGGGCTGTCCAGCGTTTAGTTCATCTCCGTCTGGCCACATCGCCCATTCCTTGGCCCACAGTGTTTATTGAGCACCCATCACATGCCCAGTGCTTCGGGGACACACAGAGAACACACCCTCAGTGCTGCCCCCAGCTTACAGGACAGGACGCCTGTACAGTGACTTTTCTTCAGTGACACCCACGGCTTCCCCACATCCTGCCCATCAATTCAGTGCCAAGGGCATCGTGGGCTGAGTGACCCCTGCCCCCTCTCAGCTGTGTCCTCGTGCCCCGGGGCCTTCACTCAGGCTGCCGGCTGGGCAGTGGGGAGAGGACCGCACTCTCCCGAGAATGCTCAGCGAAGCCCCATGAGGTGGTGGGAGCACGGCTGAGGGGGCATTGCTGCCTTCTCTGGGGCGCCCACCACCGGGCCCCAAGGCCCCTCCCTGAGTTGTCACAGGCCCTCCTGGCGTCCACTGGGAAGAAAGAAAAGTCTCTAAATGACTGCTTCTAGCCAGCCGTCCCAAAGAGCAGCGGGGAGCAGTTCCAAGGAAAGACAACAATGGGGGGCCCGCCTGGTCCCGGGCCTGCGTCCTCCCTTCACTTCCTGCAGCTCTGTGACGTGGGCTCCGCTCACCTCCCGTTTGCAGTCTGTGCTGGGTGGGCCTTCCGAGGCCACAGGGCAAGCGCATTGGCGGCCCACCCCTTCCTCACACCTGGCACATACACCAGGTTAGAGTAATGCTTGTGGAATTCAGTCCTCCCCACCAGCGCCTAGCCAAGCCCCCAGCCCAGGGACCCACAGCCCCGGCTGCTGCATCCCGTCCCTCCGGAGGTTCGAGGCGGGAGGGCCGGTGGAGGTGATGGCGGCCTGGCCAGCGCAGCCCGTCTGGTCCCGGCTTCCATGTGCCCAGAGGCCCCCAGCTTAGCTGGCGAGGAGGCAGGCGCAGGGCGGGCCGGGTGGGCAGCGACCAGTCAGCAGATGGCTGCACCTGGCTCAGGTGAGCTCCTGGCCCAGCTGCTGGGCTGATGCCAGCGCTCTGGCAGGTGTGGCTGGTCCAGTCCTAGAGCCACTTCCTCCCGCGGGGGTGGGGGCTCCATGCTCCCCTGCAGCCATCGGCCCTTCTCCAGCCCAGACACCCCTCAGCCGAGTCCCGCGGGCCTTCCGTCTGCCACGTGGGGCTTCCACCTGGCCGAGGGTGTGGGGCTGATCCCTGGTGACGGGAAGGCCGTCGCCACCATGAGCTTGCTCAGTCCGCCCAGCCTCCAGGTGCCTCAGTCAGCGGGGTGGGACGGGCAGGGGGCTACCAGGGCCGCCAGAGGCCCGGGCCTCGGGGTGGTGCAGGCGGGGAGGGCACGGGGGCAGGCGGCGGGGAGGCCCCAGCGCGCCCGAAGTCCAGGGGGGTGCTGGCTGCCCTCCCCCGCAGGTGCTCCAGCAAGCGAGCGCTCACGGCGGGCTCCAGGATGCGGCAGGCGGGCACCACGAGGGTCAGGCGAGCCAGGCAGGCGCGGTAGCCCTCGCGGTAGCTGTCGGAGGGCGCTGTGGGTGGAAAGGCGCGTGAGGCGCAGGGCGCGGGGCCCGGGGCGCGCAGCAGGGCTGGGGGCTGGGCAGGGTCACTCACCGGGCGCTGCCCGCTGGCAGGAGGACGCAGGCACCTCCTGCAGGAAGCGCACAGTCATTTCCAGGATGTCCGCCTTCTCCAGCTTCGAGCAGCGGGAATCCTGCTCCCGGCCACAGAGAAACAGACCATCAGGACAGAGCTCCGGCCCGCGGCCCGGGCGCCGCGCTCTTGCCAGGAGCTCGATGCGGGGCGCGGCGGCTTAGGCCCAGCCCCGCCCGGGCTCAGCCGTGGGAGCCGCGCGGAGCCCCCTCGCGGCCCACCGGTCCTTGTCGCCCCGGCACTCACCTCTCTGCCCAGCAGCGGCAGGATGAGCCCCTTGAGTTGCCGCAGGCTCTCGTTGATGCGGGCGCGGCGGCGCTTCTCCAGGAGCGGCTTCAGGGTCTAGGGGAGGGCGCAGAGGCCGCGGTTAAATGGGTCGCAGGCCAGGCCCCTGCCTCGGGGGCTCCGGCCCGAGTCCCCACTCCCAGGGTCGTACCTTACGCAGCTCTGCCGGGTCCCCCGCCTTCCGAGGCAGCCCCGTGCTCGACGGGGAAGCGACGCCGCTGCGGGCCCGACGAATGGGCGGCCCTCGCCTGCCCAGGCTCCCGGACGGCGGTGCCATGTGTGCGCAGCGGGACCGGGCGCCTGTGGGGAGCGCGCCACGCCCGCAGCCCGACTTTAAGGAGGTGGCGTCGCCAACCCCGCCCCGCAGAGCCAGGCCGCGGGCGGGTCCCACCTCCTGCCTTTGTTCCTGTGCCCCGGGCTCGGGCCCTGGGCCTTCGCGTCCCATCTGCGGCCGGGGCGCGGGCCTAGGGCGCACCTCACACAGCTGCAGGGGGCTGTGGGGGCACCATCGCAGCCACGGCTGCCCTGACCCGGCGGGCAGGAGGCGCACGGGTGGGACCAGGCCTCGCCTTGCTCGGGCCGGGGTACCTCCTTGTCCAGCGCTGCCCTTCATCCATTCGGGCCCAGCGCCTCCTCTGAGCCCCGGCTTAGACTCGGGCAAGGGACCCGGTGGCGGCAAACTCCGAAGGCCCAGGAATCGAGGGGCTCCCCCGCGGGTTTCTACTACCCGGAGTGACTCACCCCACCAGCTGCTCTGCCGACAGAGGGTCTGAGCAAGAAGGGGAAATGGGGGCTCAGGCTGAGATCCCAGCTTGCTCAGCAGGCGGTGGCCGCTGGAGACGTGGAGGCTGGACTAGGCCCGGGTAGCTGGACTCCATAGAATATCCCAGCAGCTCTCCCAGTTAGGGGTCCTCTGGTTCCCCGCCCTCAGCTTTGAATGGGGAAACTGAGTCTTCGGAGCTCATTTTCGTTTCAGCTGGCTCCAGCTTCGGTTCCCACCCGCAGGACCGGTGGGGAGGTGCCCGGTGCTGCCGGTCCCGCCCCTCGCCGCGTGGCCGTTGCTGCAGCAAACTGACTGGGCGTCCCCCGCCCATCTGCTCGGGGCCCCGCTCCTCTAAACGGCTGGCGGGGCAACGGCCACCTCGGCGGGCTGCACAGGGGACCGCGGGGCCCACCCCCTTGCGGATGGGCGGGGCCGGCCCGCCAGGGCTGGAGGCCGCGCGGGCACCGAGCCAAGTGGGCGCTGTCCACGGTGCTGAACGTGCCCCACGCGCGCCGCGCGACCCAAGCAGGGCCTGGGAAGACCGGGGGCCCGTGAAGAAGGGGCTTTGGGCAGCCTGGGTGACAGGGAGCTGGGGCCACTACCTGTCTGGCATGCAAAGGGTCAGCGGTCACCATTTACGGAGCATGGTCTGTGTGCCACAGGGCCAAGCACTTTTTGGTCCTCACTTCCATCCACCCCCATTATACTCCGAATTATGAGAGTACGTCATTCAATACAGTGGGGCCACCAGGGCCTCGGGGTGCCTGAGCCGCTGTCTCCATTGCATTTTTGAAAACAGGACACCCACCTATGGGCCCGCCCCCTCCAAGATAATTATCCTTTGCGGGCTCAGACAAGGACTTTGTGAAGCACTGGCTGATGTCCCACATGTCACCCCACCTCACACTGGCTCACTCAGTTCTGTGCCCACAAACCCTCCCCCTTCTCCCTCTGTCTCTCTCTTTCTGTGTCAAACATAATAAAAATAAATCTTTTGATAAATTGGGATAGTGGCTGCACCTGTCTCATAGTATCACTGTGGGGGTTAAAACTGCTGGCGAGGCTTTGGCACTGCCAGGGGAACGGGGACTTCCGTACATGTGTTCTTGCTGGTGTGGATCCCTGGGGCTGCTGGGAGGACCCAGTGGGCCTGGTAGAGCCCAGAGGGGACAGAGAAGGTCTGGGTCTCAGCCTGAGTCTGAGCGGTGTCCTTAAAGAAGTCTGAGAAGGTGATCAGCAAGGATGGGTGTCCACACATGACTTGTATGGAGGTGTCTCTATCAGCAAGGGAAGGGGTTCGGGGAACCCCTTGCCCTGCCTAATACCATAGCCACAGGGCATGGCTCCCAACATGGCAAAGCCACGTGATAGATGGCAGTGTCCAGGGCCCGAGAGCCGCTTTGGGCGTGAAGGAAGTGAGTTGTAGGACGTGATTGTAGTCATGGAGGAGACACGGGGGAGGGGCACCCAAGACAAGCCACTTCACCTCATTGTCTCCACAACACCCCTGCCGCTCGCAGGCTTCAGGGAGCACCTGCCACAGGTGGGCTAGAGGCGGACGGCTCCAGCGGGCATCAAGAGCCCACCAAAGTATGGACGTTGCCAGGACAAGACTCCTCTCTCCCCTTGTGTGCAACCCGCGGACAAGGGGAGGGTGGAGTCTTATCCTGGCAACATCCATGCAGAGGCAGGGGTCTCAGCCCCCAGTGCCGACGGGTGTCAGCCCCCAGTGCCGACGGGTCCCATGGAGGCAGCGAGGCTGGTCTGGCTGGGTAGAAGTCACTGGAAACCCGTGCTGTTGACAGGGTGCCTTGGAGCTGGGAAGGCCAGCATGGCGCCACCATGTGGCTGCCACAGAGGCCTGCTGCCCCAGGACTCGCCCTGTTCCTGGAAGCAGCTACACTGTCACCTTTCAGCGCCCGCCCTGCGCAGGCCCGCCAGGCACTGGGTGAAGCAGCCCAGGGCCAGCCTCCTTGGCACTGCAGGGAGGGGGCGGGGCGCGGGCGTAGGAAAGGAAGGGCACAGAGCGTTTCAAGGTCTCAGGATGTGTTGACTGCCCCCCACCGCTACACAGCCCCACCTTCCGGCAGCTCTGCTTGGGTCCAGAACATGCTGCCTCCCTTCAGCGCCCAGGGTCAGCGCCCAGGGAGGGCCTCCCACCTGGCAGGTGGGGTGGTTTGGTCCACGTGGGCTCTCCTGGCCCACGGCCCTTCTGCGGGGTGTTCTGGACCCCCTTTCCTGGTGATTGCTCCAGAGCATCTCCTCACTGACCTCATTTTCCCTTCTGTCCACGTGGCAGCCCCAGGCCCCCCACCCCGGCCAGCAGCTGAGTGCTTCCTGAGCCCACCCCTCTAGATCCAGGGGGCTGGAGGCTCTGAGGGCGGGTCCTGGGGTCTGGAGGACTCGGGAGGCCTGAGAGCCCAGCACCTGTTATACTCACTGGGGCCTAGACCCAGAGCCGCTGAGGACTTGCCAGGATGGCTCCTGCCGCCCCGACCTGGAATGCCACCTCTCACCTCGAAAACTCCAGCCCAATGGGCCTTCCCCTGACCACGCTCGCTGTCACCCTGCTCTCCTGCTCTGACGACACCTGTCACTTTCTAGAGCTGCAGCAATTATTTGCTGGCTTCTGTCCCCAGAGCCTGGAGCGGCATGCAGTGGGCACGGGGTTGACGAATGAATTCGCCCATGGCAGGCCAGCTGCTGGGCAGCTCTAGAAATCAAACCCAGTTTGACCTCCCCGCGGAGTCCCGTTTTTACGCGAGGTCCATAGGCGGACTTACCTCTGTCGCCTGCAGCCGGGGCCTCGGCGTGGCCATCCAGCCCTCGGGGCGGTGCGCCCGGCGAGCTGGGCGGGACGGAGGCGGTGCGGAGGGCGGGCCGAGGCTTAAGCCGGTGTCCTCGGGGCCCGGGCCCAGAGCGCAGCGGAGGCGGCGCGGAGCAGAGGCCGGGACGGCAGCCGCTCCGCCTCCCCAGCCGCAGGGCCCCGACGCCGCGCCGGACCTCTCCCTGTGCCCCCAGGCCAGGCGCATGGCGCCCCGGGGAGCGCGCTGAGCCCAAGGCACCGCGCCGCGGGCGGTACGATGGCCCTGGAACAAGCGCTGCAAGCGGCGCGACAGGGCGAGCTGGACGTGCTGAGGTCCCTGCACGCCGCCGGGCAGCTGGGGCCCTCGCTGCGCGACCCGCTGGACGCGCTGCCGGTGCACCACGCGGCCCGCGCCGGCAAGCTGCACTGTCTGCGCTTCCTGGTGGAGGAGGCCCGCCTGCCCGCCGCAGCCCGAGCGCGCAACGGCGCCACGCCGGCCCACGACGCCGCGGCCACCGGCCACCTCGCCTGCCTGCAGTGGCTGCTCTCGCAGGGCGGCTGCAGAGTGCAGGTGGGTGCGCGCCGCTCCCTGGCTGCCCGGGGGTACCCTCCCGGCCCTGTGGCTCCGGGGCAGGTGGGGCTGGGCACCTCTAATGAACCTGCTTTGGAGCTCCTTCCGGAGGGCTTGGGTTGGGAGTGCTCCCGCGGAGGCCCAGGTGATGGGGAACCAGGAGGGAATGGGGCGTAACTGGGCTCCTATGTAATCTGGGGGTGGGGAGTCCTGGAGAGGGGGCGGGGGCACTAAGGGTCTGCACACAGGACCCATGTCCTCCAGGATCAGGTCTGGAGGAGGGGGTGGGCAAAGGCCTACCGCCCACCCCAGGCTGGGATGCAGGCTAGGGGCGTGGGGGCAGGGTGGTGGGCCGGGTCCTTGGAGACCTGCCCAGGACCTGAACGGACTGAGTCCCTGACCTCAGCCCCTTCCGGCCTCCCAGTGCCAACCTGAGTCTCCCTGACCTGAGACCGCCCCCCAATTCTCACCTTGTGGCCCCCAGAGCTGCAGGCGGGGGCAGCTCAGGCCCTGCTGAGCAGCTCTCCTGCTGGAGAGAGTGGGGTGCCCCGCAGGTCCTAGGCCTGGGGACTCAGGAGTGCTAGTCCATCGGGGCCACGGACAGCAAACCCACAGGCCAGAAAGGAAAGTGGGTCCGTCAGGAGCTGTTGGGCCACGCGAGGAGGATCATCAGGGAGCTGCGTGGGCGAGGTGGCCAGGGAAGGCCCCTCTGAGCAACTGCCTCCGAGGGGCGTCCTGGCTAATGGGAAGGAAGTGGTTGGGTGACGATGAGACAGCTCCAGGCACAAGGAACAAGACGGCAAAGCCCCAGGCACACGCCCTCTTGTCCAGTTGCAGGGGCCCAAGGAGGTGAGAGTGTTTGGAGTGGCGTGAGGGTGGGAGCAGTCCCCAGGCCCGGCCCTGGGAGGGTCTCGTGGGCTGCAGGCAGGCATTTGGAAGATATTCTGGTCGTTGGAGAAAGCCAGTGGAGGGAGGACCCAGAACTGATTTCCTACGTAGCAAGACCACTGGGTTCACTGGATGTGGAAGAAGAGGCAGGGGCAACTGTGCTGGCTGGCTGTGCCCCCGACCCACTTTTTGCCCTCCGGTGACAAGGCCCCCCTTCCGCCCTTCCTGGGAGGTGGCCCGGCCCCTTATCTCCTGGCTGACTCTGTTAGCAGAGTTCCTGGCACGCAGACATTGCCCACTGTTTTGGGAGGTGGCGTGCCTCCCTGACCCTGGTGTCCGGCCTTGGCTGGGCGCCCCTGGAGCCACAGCGGAGGAGGTGAGGAGCGGGTGGCCTTGTGCCCAGCTTATCCACTCTCCCGCCCTCCAGCCCCAGCAGGCTTGGGCGCCAGGGGTGGAAGTGTGTGTGTGGAGGGATGACCGTGTTCCCAGCCCTGCACAGCCGGAAGAGATAAGCAGATTTAGGGTGCAGGCCACCGCGTGGGAGCCTCAGGGACAGGCCAGAGGCCGGAGCCAACCGGAGCTCCAAACTCCCACTCCCCAAGGCCCATGGGAATCGAGGGCCTTTCTCAAGAGCAGGGCTCAGCGCATACTTCACTGGGGTCCTGTTGGGATCCCCTCTAGCCAGCCCTGTCCCCTGGGCTCAGGGTACAGACTGAACTGGACTTCTGGTCCTGCCGGCTGTTCCGGCCCACAGAAGGCTCCCCGTGTGGTTTGCAGCTTCCCGGGCTGTTGACACTTGGCCTCATCTGTCTCACCCTGTCTCCCTGCCTCCTTCCTGGCAGGGAAGAGCCGCCTTACCAGTTGCGTCCTGGTCCCTGGACCCTCCAGCTGCTCTCTTCCTTCCCCTCTTCTCACAGGAGTCTCAGAGGCTCCCCAGCGGCCTCCACCACACCCCTCCCCGCAGTGCCCGCTCTGGGCTTCACGTCCCTGACTAGTAAGCTGTGCCCACCTCTCACTACTGCCCCACCGTTTCCCATGCCCCTGCCCGGCTCCCCGTCCACCTCCGTCACCCCTCATGCTTGGCTCTGGGGGCTCGTTCTGTTCCAGAACTGGTGCTCACTCTCCAAAACTCACCAGCCGGCCTCTGGGTCCTGACTTCTGGGTTCTCGGTGATTCTGCTCCTTGCCCAGGTCACGGAAACCAGAGCCACAACCCCCTCCCCCAGCAGAAACCTACCTGAGTGTTCATGGATGACACATTCAGCACCTCTGGACCCAAACTATCACCCTGCCTTCCCTGAGGAGCCTGGGACCGCAGCCCTTGCCCAAGTCCCCTCCAGGGGCTGCCTCTAGCCTCCACCTTTCGTGTTGGCTGACTGCCCAGGCCCTGCCCACCGCCTCCACTGGGCAAGAACACAGAGCAAGAACCGAGCCTGGCCCGAAGGTGGAGAGCGGAGTCTGCTGGCGAGGGGGTGGGCACAGTTCTCTGTACAGACACAGCGTGGATGGAGGTGCACCAAGCCCAGAGGCCTCCTTCCTGGGGAGGGGGAGCAGGGAGGGTAAAGTGGGGCACAGGGGATGCCCCCCACAATTCTGATGCCACCCTTCCCGGCCCAGCCGCTCTCCCTGGCTCAGTCCAGTGTCCCCTGAGCACCTGGGTAACAGGCACGGTGGCTCTGGGCCAGAAGCTAGGACAGCAACAAGGGTGTCACCTCCTGAAAGCCTACGTCGTGCACGCATTTCACTGTCACGGCCCCCAGTTCTCAGGAAGCCCACCGTGGATGGCATAGGGGTGCCGCTTGTGGACTGAGGTTCCGAGGGGGCCCAGCAGGTGTCTGAGGACAGAACCGGACCAGTGGCTTGTGTGAGGCAGGAAGCGGCCTGAGTCAGAGGCAAGACTTTAGGAGTAATGGGTTCTCCTTCCACAGGACAAAGACAATTCTGGTGCCACAGTCCTGCATCTGGCTGCCCGCTTCGGCCACCCCGAGGTGGTGGAGTGGCTGCTGCGTCATGGTGGCGGTGACGCCACCATGGCCACCGACACAGGTGCCCTGCCTGTCCACTACGCTGCCGCCAAAGGAGACTTCCCCTCCCTGAGGCTTCTCATCGGGCACCACCCTGAGTAAGCACACCCCTCCTCAGGGGCTTCTGGGGGCGGGGGCAGGCCGGGGCTCTGGGGGCCAGAAGTTTGTAAACCCCCCAGCACTGCAGGGAGTGACCCTTTCTGTGGCCGGAGACAGCTCCTAACGGGGCTGAGCTTCCTCCGCCCCTGCCCCGGCCGCTGCCCACAGCCACGTGCCCCTCAGCCCCGCGGGCAGCCGCTCCCCTGCGCACAGCGCGCCTGGAGCTGGGGCGCAGGCCAGATCACTTGCTCGCCTGCGGGGTGCTTACCGGCCTGGGCAGGTGCGTCCCCCCAGCTCAGGCCTGTGAAGAGTGAAGAGAGGGGAGCAGCTCCTAGACCCCCAGTCCAGAAGGTGGTGGAGGAGGGGCTGCCCGCCCAGACCCCCACCCCACCTCCAGCCCCCGCGCCAGGAGTAGCTTGGATTTCCTGTGACTTACTTGTCATTCCTCAGCCCAGTCCCACTACCAAGGCAGGCAGGGCTCCCGGACTCTGGAGGCACGTGGCCTGTGTGGCTGCCCTGAGAAAGCAGCCCCCCAGGGTGGGGAGCATGTGGAATAATGGGGCTCCGTGCAGAGCAGGGCAGTCATGGGAGGTCCCGGGGGAGGGAAGCAGCCAGGTCTTCGGTGCAGCTGGGGAGAGACAGGAGTCCTGGGGGAAAGCAGACGGTCTGGAGTGGGACTGCGGTGGCCCTGGGGACCTGAGAGTTGGGGGCTCTGAGCTGTGACCTTTGTCCGTCCAAGTGGGTGCCTAGGACATAAGTGGCGACAGCCTCAGAAGGATAGCGGCCACCCGGTGAGAGAGTCCATCCACTGGCTTCAGTCCTGCAGGTGCCTGCAGGGCCACCAGCCACCAGGGAGCAGGCAGGAGGACAGTGTGGCCCTGTGGCCGCATGGCCGGGCAGCCCCTTAGGTCCGGGCACACTGGTTGAAGTAGGGCAGCCCTAAGACTCCAGGCAGGGCCACAGCCTTCTCACTGAGCAAGGGGTTCCCGGGTTTGGTTAGTGGGAGACCCGCAGGTGTCTTCTGCCGCCACCCCGGCCCCTGCCTGGGGTTCTCTTCACAGCCATCCCTGCCAGGGGCCACTCGGTGCCACTTGCGTGTGAATTCTCTGCTTCTGGACAAGCTAGGGTTTGGGTCATGTCAGAGTCCACGGGGTTTAGAGTAGGAGGGCCCCAGAGACCACCAAGAACAGGCTCCCAACCGGGCACCCATCGGCATCCCTGGGGCCTTGGTCTTAGACTCCTCAGCGTGACTCAGGGATTGGGGCTGTGACATGCCCCCACCCCCACCATGGTGATTCGACGCCTCTGTCCTACATGCTCACTTAATGCAGAGGACACAGCGGTCCTGAGAGGGGAGGGGTGGGCTGCGGTCGCCCTCCTGTACCTGCCTACCTCCCCCATCTCACAGAATGGGCCCCAAAAAGCCAGGTTGGCGATGATGCCAACTTGGCCCAACCAGTGTGAACAGAGGGGCTCCAAGACCACCCCTGCCTGGAAATGCTGATGAGGAACTGGGGTGGGAGCGGGGGAGGGAAGCCCCTCCTCAGGGAGAAGCCAGGATGAGCCAGCAGCCCGCTATGGGCTGGGACCCCAGCCTTCAGAAGACTCTGGCCTTGGGGACCCTGACCCCTCCCAGGTACTGCTGTGACTGGGCCCAGTGTTGCCTCTGTGGCAGGATGGCCAGCACTCCCAGAGGACTGCATCTCTGGGAGGTGGACAGGGAGACGGTCTGTTCTTGCAGCAGCGTGCGACCCGGCTGACAAGGAGAGGTTCTCGTGTGGCTGCCAGGCTGGGCTCAGGCAGGAAGGGCGGCTGGGATTGGGGTGGGGTCTGCTGGCAGGGGCCGTAGGGCCCGGGTCCACTCAGCCTTCTCCTTCAGGGGTGGGGACTCCTGTGCCCCAAGACTGGAGACGGCAGGGCAGGGAGCTGGGGAGTGAGAGGCTCTGGGCTGCCTTAGGCTGCAGGGCACAATCGGGGGACCCAGGCAGCCCAGCTCTAGAGGCAGCAGCCTCCCCCAGCACCCACCCTGCACCCCTGCTCTCGTGAGCCTTCCGGCCTGCTGTGAAGCCTGTGAATTATTCACAAGGGCTCAGCTCTCTCTGGTGGGCGGGTGAGGGAGGAAGGGCTCGCAGCCCTACCAGTGGGAAACCCGATCCCACCCCGGGAGGCTCTGGGTGGCACTGACAGGCTGCTCTACTGGATGGCTCAGCTCATGTCAGGCTGTACTTTGGGGTGTCAGAAAGGGCTTGAGACTGCAGGAGCCCCCTCCCCACCCCTCCTCCAGTCTACTGGGCCCATTGGGCAATTTCCAGAGGCCGAGGAATGGCCACGGTGACCTTGGGGGCTGCCACCCTGTGGGGACCCTTCCTCTGAGCCCCCTGTGGACAGAGGGTCCCTAAGCTGGAGGCGCATGGAGGAGCTGGGCAGGGGCTGTTTCAGGCCCTGGGTATGAGGAATGTGGAGTGGGGAGGGTCGCCCCTCCTGGCCAGAATGTGGCAGGTGGAAGGGAACCCATGGGGTCAGACTAGGGAGCAAGAGGAGCAGGGGATGCTTAGGCACCTGAGCACCCTGCTGGGAGGGTGCTGGGACCCAGGAGCCACCTCACTGCTCACTGCAGCTGGGGGAAAGCCACAGGCTCGGCAGGGGCCCCTGGCATGAGCATGGAGGCTGGGGGAGGAGGAGTGGGGCCCTGGGGCCTTCCTTGCCCTGGGGCCCCATGCTCTGCCAGTCATAGGGAGCTGGAGAACCAGTCTGCCCAAAGATCGGTATCAGCTCCAGCGCCCTGCCGGTGCCTTCTTGGCCTGGGGCCTCCCCGGCCCTGGGACACAGATTGGAAAGCGCCCTGGCCAGGAGTCAGAACAGCTCCCACCTGCTGAGTGCCCACTAGGAGCGTGGCTCCAAGCAGCTGGCCGAGCATTGCAACTGCCCTCAGCTGTAGCTCTCCAATCAGCCCACGTTGCAAATTGGCTCGTTCAACAAGTGTTCACTGAGCATCTACTCTGTTCCAGGCAATATTCTAAGTCCCAGGGACATGTTGATGAACCAGACCAATGTCCCCACTTCGTGGAGCTGACAGATACCGAAAGGGTGTGTTGGAGAAGCCAGCTGACTGGCTGAGGTCCCATTAGTGCGCTGTGTGGCCTTGCTCAAAACACATGCCCTCTCTGGGTCTGTCTCCCACTCCTAATCCCCAGTGAGGTCCCAGTGCCTCAGGGCCTTTCAAGTTTGCCAGGAATCCCCTTCTTCCATCCTTAGTGCAAAGCTTCCTGGGGCCTGGCTGTTCCACCATAGCCCAGCCGGAGGGGTTCGGGCAGCCCCCCACCTTGAACAGAAAACCTCGCTGCTCACCCCTGAGGGCTCAGCTCCCCCTTAGAAAGCTGGAGATTCTGCCTGGACCCGGGGCTGCCCCTTCCCTGTTGGGCACCTGTTTCTGCCACAGGCAGTGGGGGCTTGTTCATGGTCATTGAATCCCCACCCGCACTCTACTCATGGTGTTTGCTGAGGTCACCCTGGCCCAGGTGGACACTCTGAGAAAGGAGGGACCGGGCAGAGTCAGGAGAAGCCCCTCTCAGTGGGGACAGCCACCAAGCCTGTCACCTGTCAGGTCACAGGGCCCCAGCTGCTCTCCCTACCCCGGCCTGTCTAGTGCTGCCTGCCTTTGAGAATGCAGGTGAGGGGAGGCCGGGATGGCTCAGTGGGTTAAGCGCTCGCTTTGCAGCCCCGGGGACTGAGGATCAAATCCTGGCCCCGGCCTGTGTGGACCCATATGCTGGGAGTTTCCCCAGTTCGGTTCTCACCGGGATGAGACCCCAGCCCAGTTCCTGCCCTGTGCAGCCCCGCCCACCTGTGGAATGAAAACTATGTGGAAAAACCAATGATGTGCAACTATGGAGACTGTTCTGGGCCCTCCCCCTTCTCTCTGTCTCTCTCTCTCTCTCTCTCTGTCAAAAACAATAAAATAAATCTTTAAAGAACGCACGTGAGCTCTCTGGACCAGCCGCAGTCTCCCGGCTCACTGACAGGGAAGGCCAGCTTCTCACAGTGGCCCAGGGGCCCTCGGCCATCTGGTCCCCCACACCTCACCTCCAGCTGCTTCCGCGTCACCTCCTGGGCTCCACCCGGCCTTGCTGCCCCTCCCACAGGCCAGCCCCCTCTGGCCTTGAACTCTTCCCCAGAGAGCCCGGCCCTCCTTGACGTCCTTGCTCCATCTCCCCTTCTCAGGAAGGCCAGTCCTGCTCCTCCAGATTGTAACGCACCCCGCAGCACTCACCCTGACGCCCCTTCTTCCTGCCTTGTCCCAGGCACCCGTCTGTTACCTGCCATTGCATTCCGTGTGTCTCTGCGCGCTCTCTTAGCGTCTGTCTTCCCCATCCTGTGTGCCCCGTGCCTGACCTGAGTGATGCAGGAGCCTGGAATCCTGCACCTTGTACCGCCCGGCCTGCAGGTCACGGCATGTGACCTCCCCTGCTCCCGCAGCTGAGGCCAGGTGTGAGGAGGCCTCACAGGGCTCCTGGCCCGGCTGGCTGTCCGCCTCCCACAGTCACTCATTCAACAAACAGCAACTGGGCACTTCCTGGGTGCCCGGCCCCATCAGCGCCAGGGGCGTAGCGAGCCCTCGCCGCCCAGTAGAGTTGACGTTCAGGGGACAGACTGGGGGACACGTGCCTCACTCAGAGACGTTCTTGCCTATTTGCTCGCGTGCGTGTGGGTGTGCGCCTGGCAGCCCCGGCGGAACCGAGCTCAGAGAGCCGGGCCCTGCTGTTCTCGCCGCCTGGCCCGTCTTGGCAGGTGGCAGCCCCGTGATGTTTGCCCCTGGAACGAATGAAAAGTGCACAAGACAGTGCACGAGTGACAAGTGCTGTCACGTGAAATGGGGTCATTTGGGTGGAAGCAAAGGGGGTGTTCTTTAGATTCCGGGGGTTAAGGAAGCCCCTCTGAAGAGTGAGACCAGAATTAGAAGACAGGCCGGCCGTGCAAAGAGCTGGTGTGGGAGCGCGGCGGCTAGGACTGGGAGGGGCGGAGGCCAAGGTAGGATCAAGCTTGTCCTGGTCTGCAGGGCAGGCCCGGAAGCCTGGCAGAGTTGCAGGGACGTGTAGGCTTCATGAACTATCCCAGGCTTGTGGGTGGACGGGGTGTAAAGCTGACTGTTCTAGAACCTTCCTCAAACCAGGCTGCATTTCTTCCCTAATGTGGGATCTTTTCTGGTAAGCCAGAGGAGTGAGTGGGAGACAAGAGAGGGCCAGAGGCCCAAGGTGGCGTGACCATCTGTTCAGAGCAGCTGTACCCCACCATGAGATCTAGCCCCAGTGGCTAGCAGCCCCTTTCTGCCCTCCCGTGGGCCGGAAATTACTGGCCGTCGGGGTGCCGCTGAAAACGCTGTGGACCTGAGTCTGGTTCTGTAGGCAGATCACTCCTTGTTCCTGGCGGCAACAGTAGCAATAAGCTGGCACCGGTCTTGGGCACAGATTTCCAACAAACCCTTTGGAGCGTCCGGGCTTCTTTTGTGCCATCAGAGGGTGGCCTGCTTAATAGTTACAGTGGTTCCATGTCGTCTTTTTTTCCCCAAGAGGAAGAGAACACAATCATGACTTATGTGATCATGGCTAGGAAGCCTCAGACCTACAAGGGAGGTCAGGGTCCAAGGTCTGCTAAGACTCCCAGAGCGTGGGCTAAGAAGTCCCTTGTGTCCTTTACTGAAACCGGGACAGCGAGGTGCGGGGCGGGCTTGAGGGAGACGTCTGCTCGGGGCACATAAAATTCGAGAAGCCCAGTCAATGCACAGACCTATGGAGTGGGCACGTGTGGGGCGGATGCAGAGTCCAGGTTCAAGGTGGAGAGAGGCGTGCCATTGAGTCCAGGTGGCCTTTGACCCCAGGAAGGAGATGACCTCACCAAGGGGAGAATGCACTTAGAAAGGAGGCCCTGGGGCACCCCAACATTTGGAGGGTGGGGGCCGAGGGCCCAGCACAGGACACTGACAACGCTGAGTCCTGTCCAGGAAGCCCGGAGGAGCAGGTGGGCGGGAGGGGGGAGTGGCCCAGGCAGAGATGGGAAAACCGCCAGGCTTGGGAGCCTGGCCCAGAAGATGGGGGAGGGGGAGGGCAGGTCAGGATGTGACAGTGGCACAGGAAGCCAGACCCGCCTTCCATCAGAGGAAACATGACCCTTTGCAAAGCTCCCTCTTCCATTCTCTCACGAGCAGCACGGAGAGGCTGGGCCACTACGATGCCCATTCGCCACATGTGGAGACTGAGGCTCGGGAGGGTGAAGAACTCCCCGGGGGTCCTGTGCGGTGAGCTGCTGAGTCAAGGTGGTGAGCAGAGGCTGGGGCAAGGGCAGCGGCTGGAACCCCCGGGGCAGTCACAGTGGCTGGAACTGATGGGCTGACTGAGGTCCACTGAGACCCTGCCCCACCTTAGGCAGTGAGTGACTCGTGCATGGACACCCCAGGCCAGCAGTGCCCCCTGGAGGCGCAGGGAGGAGGGGTCCTCACGTACAACTCAGTGCCCGGTGCCTGCCCAGGGCTCTGCAAGTCTGTCTACGATGAATAGTGCCTCCACTTTGTGGATGCCTTTGGGAAGCCAGAGACAAGAGATGAGTCGTGGCACAGCTGGGGGTGGGGAGGTGTTCGGCCGTGTCCTTCCCACAGCCGGGCCCTTCTCTGCCTCTCTCTTATCAAGTGATCTTAGCCCTCTGTGCCTCAGTTTCCCCATCTGTAGAAGGGGAACACTGTGAACCCTACCCCCCTAGGTTATTGTACAAGGATGAGATGAGACGATATGTCTTGTGCTCATCACAGTGCTTGGAACGGAGAAGTCATGCAATAACTGGTACCTGCTGTCACCATTATCAATGACTATTACTACTACTAGAAATGCACCTTTCCATCTAAATCCATTCATTTCAGCCTGACCTGACGTCCCATTTGAAACAGCACAGAAAACAATGGTGCTGTCCCGTTTCAAACAGTCCGTCTGGTCAGCGTACAACTTAACCCATTGAAGCGAGGCTGACCAGACGGACCGTTTGAAAAGGGACAGGACTGTTGTTTTCCGTCTCAGTTAAAATGGGATGTCAGGTCGGGCTAATGAATGTATTTCCATATGCTCATCCATGTTTTTTATAATTTTGCCAAAGGAGCGTGAGGTTGCCCCTCCTTTTTGCCTCCAGGCTGAGGCAGAAGAGGGCAACAAGCCGGGGACCCCCTGGCTCATCAGCGCATCTGCCCCGTAACCTGGGGTCTCCCAGATGGGAGCTGTGACTCTAGAATCAGGGTCGTGAGTTCCGGGGCCATTAGCTCGAGCATTCCCTGGGCATTTACTCTGAATGAGGGGCTCCGGTGGGCGGTGCCAGCTAGTGGCCGGGCAGAAGGCTATGGGCACAGCTGCCCCTCCTGCCCGATGGTGCTCCATGACAGCGTCTCAGACCTCCTTGGCGGCTGGGCACCCCTGGATCACGGATACCGGCCCAGCAGGAGGCGCTGGGAGTGCAGGCTCCCGGCAGATCTGGCGGCAGAGCTGTGCACATCGCTTTGGGCGTCCCCAGAGAGAGCCCACGACGCCCCGGGTGGTGGCCCCCTCCAGCCTCCAGCCTCCAGCCTCCAAGCCCCAGGACCCCAGCACTCATGCCTTGGTTACGGGGTGAATAATTCAGGCCACTGAGTGTCGTTCATGAAATATTGAGCAGGCTGGTGCTGACGCACCTGCATGTGAATGTGTGTGTGGGGGCGACGCTGGCACTGGGGTGTGGAGTCTGGTGGCCCCAGGCCAGTGTGTTCCTGCCTCCATGTGCAACGCCGGACACAGGGGGCCGGGGGGTGACGGAGGGCAGCCAGGCATGATCCCCATCCCTCCCCAAATGTGAGAAGTGCCAGGCTCAGCATCAGCCCCCGCAAACGGCAGCTCTGCGTCTGGAGAGGGACTGCCCACGGCAGGAGGAAGGAGAGAGCAGTGCCAGGTGCTGGGTGGGTCTGCATGCGGCCTGGGGTCTGGGAAGTGCACAGCCGCCAGGGTGTTAGGGACACAGAGAAGATCGCTGCGAGTTTGGGGGGTGAGAGTGTCATGTTGGGGGTGCCAAGAGGGTGAGTCAGTGGGCAGATAGAGGAGTGGGTGTCCTGGTGCCCTGTTAATGGACAGAAGAGTTGGCAATTGGAGGAGGGAGGCAGGGAGGGAGGGGCTGGAGCATGTGGTTGATGAAGTGAGTGGATAGAAGGTGGAGGCAGATGGGTGAGGGGGTGTAGAGTCCCGGGAGGCATTGCACTTCCTGGAACACAGAAGGCTGACCCCCGCACAGGACGCAGCCCCTGCCCCCAGCTAAGAATCAGTGGGGCCAACCTGGGGCAGCTCCTGGGTCTGGGCCTCGATCGTAGCGCCCCCTAGTGTTACCGACTTGGTAACTGCACCCTGGGCTGTCTACCCATTGTGAAGTCAGAAGAACTGAGGCTCAGCCGCCAGCCATTCCCCAGCAGCACTCCACCTCAAGGGGCTGGTTCCCTGTCCCCCAGTTAGGACCCTTCTGTGGGAGCTGGGGAACAGGGCAGCTTCATGCTAGCCCCCCGGGGAGCCCCAAGGAGTGAGGAATGGAATGCCCTCTCTTCAGCCCCTGCGTGCCTACTGTGCACCAGGTGCTGCAGAACGGACAGGTGTGTGCTCACATGCCACTTATAAGCTGTGTGACGTCAGACATGTCACAGCCCCTGAGCCTCAGCTGCCCCTCTGCAAAAGGGAATGACAGTAGAACCCAAGTCAGGGCCCTCAGTGAGAAGCTACCTGTTAACATCATAGCACAGGGAAGCGCGCCGTAAGTCACGGCCAAGTGCAGGGTTGCCGAGTTAACAACAACTGGGATAGTTGGTTGAATTCTAACTTCAGATGAACCACAAATCATGTTTTAGTCTTATGCAATATTTGGGATGTAGTTATTCTTTTAAAAATGATTTGCTGTTTATCTGACATTCAGATTTAACTGGGCACCCTGTGTTCTGTTTGGCAACCCTGCTACTCTGCCCGCTAGGAACACAATCTTCTGGGGGAGGCAGAAACTCCGTTACGGCCCACCAGGCATGACAGGCGGTCCCCGGCGTGGGCCGGGGGCACAAACGGTCTGCTCTGCCTGGGAGACTCGGGGCAGACAGGGATCTGTCCTGCCTTGAAGAGGGAGGAGGAGGGAAGGGCATCCAGGACATGGGGGACAGGGTGGAAGGCAGAGGGCAGACATCAGGTGACAGCGGGTCAGTGTGGCTGAGAAGGTGGGCGGGGCCAGGTCAGCATGTCCTGGCAGACTTGGTAGAAAGGTGGGTTATTTACGGAGAGCAGGGATGAGCCCAGGCAGCTGTGAATTACAGAAGGGAGGCCGCTGGGGGCGGAGGGCCAGCCGGAGGGGACCCTGAGGGAGCCTTGCCTAGGCCTGAGTCCACAGGGAGTCAGAAAATACCGGGCCTGGTGACTAGGCCATGTCAGATGCACCCTGCCAGCCCCCCAGAGCTCCCCGGATGGGGGCGAGGGGCGTAGGCAGGCTTTGGAGGACAGTGGGTGCTGAGGGCCTTGGTGGGTGCTTCCTGTCCGCAGGGGAGTGAATGCCCAAACCAAGAACGGTGCCACGCCCCTGTACCTGGCGTGCCAGGAGGGCCACCTGGAGGTGACGCAGTACCTGGTGCAGGAGTGCGGCGCAGACCCGCACACGAGCGCCCACGATGGCATGACGCCGCTGCACGCTGCCGCTCAGATGGGCCACAGCCCGGTCATCGTGTGGCTGGTGAGCTCCGAAACGGGGCAGGGCGGGGCCCGGAGGGGGCGGGGCCCGGAGGGGCGGGGCCCGGAGGGGGCGGGGCCCGGAGGGGGCGGGGCCCGGAGGGGCGGGGCCCGGAGGGGGCGGGGCCCGGCTCCCAGCCCCCTTCCATCTGGCCCCGCCCCCTTCCGCCCAGGTGAGCTGCACCGACGTGAGCCTGTCGGAGCAGGACAAGGACGGCGCCACGGCCATGCACTTCGCGGCGAGCCGCGGCCACGCCAAAGTGCTCAGCTGGCTTCTGCTACACGGCGGGGAGATCTCCGCGGACCTGTGGGGCGGGACCCCACTGCACGACGCCGCGGAGAACGGGGAGCTGGAGGTGAGGGCGGGGCCTGGGCGGGGCCGGGGCGGGGAATGGGCGGGCCTTGGGCGGGGTCGGGCGGGGCGGGGCCTGGGCGGGGCCTCTGGCGGGGCGGGGCCTGGGCGGGCCTTGGGCGGGGCCGGGCGAGCGCCCTCTGCTGGCGCCGCAGTCTCAGCCCAGCTGTGCCCTGTGCCCGGGCACTGGGGTCTGACCTGCGTGCGCCCCTCCGCAGTGCTGCCAGATCCTGGTAGTGAACGGCGCGGAGCTGGATGTCCGTGACCGCGATGGGTACACGGCCGCCGACCTTTCGGACTACAATGGCCACAACCACTGCACCCGCTACCTGCGCACCGTGGAGAACCTGGTACCACCTGGGCGCTGCCCCCGCGTTATCTTACCCCCTGCTCCACCCCATTTACCACGGAGGAAGCTGAGCTTGAAGGATGTGAAGCCCCTGGCCTGAGGTCACACAAGATAAGGGCCCTAGACCATTATCCCACATAACCTCTCAGCTCAGACCACTGACCAGTGAGACGTGGTGAGTGGAGGCAAAAGGTTAAGGGTAGGAGGACCAGCGTCATCCTGATAGAAACCCCGGCCGGGAGAAATCACAAGCCATATACTAATGGGAACGGCCCAGCTCACTTGGCTGGCCACAGTGCACACCTACAGCTCATTTAATTCTCACCACCACCCTGTGAGGTGGGTACTGCTAGTGCCCCCATTTCGTAGGTGAGTACACTGAGTCTCAGGGAGAACCCCCAAGGTCACACAGCTATTAAGTGATGGAGCCCAGCGACCAGGCCTGGAGCCACTTATCTTGACCACGACACTATGTGTTCACTTCGTGGCTACTTCATAACTAGAAACCTCCATTACTCTTTTTAAATTATTCCCGTGTGCTTACACAGCTGAGAAGTAACCCGTGGGGACGTGAGCTCAGGTGTGGGTGGCTCCACATCCGGAATTCTGTCCCATCTGGTGCAATGCCTGCTTTGGGGCAAAGCGGGTGGGCCCCATAGGTGCATTCAGAACACTGACCAGCTCTGAGGGGCAGCCCGGGGAAGAGAAAGTGGGCTGGCCCCTGCCCGGAGCACCGTCTGCCCAATCTGTGAGCACATGGGGGCACCCTGGTTCTGGGGACTCCAGAACACAGCCAAGCTCAGGAGTCAGAGAGCACAACTGGACCTGAGGTGGAATTTCCCCCAGAAGGGGCCACCCAGAGACAGTCGTGGTCCCACGGGTACTGAGCTCCCTGTCCCCTGGGTATGCAGGCAGGAGTAAACAACCGTGGAGGGCATTTCTGCACCAGGCATGATTCCTTCCAGCTGAGAGAGTCTGTGATTCTGTTGCAGGGGGTGGGGGTGGCACAGAGCCCCAGTGCCCCTCGTCCCCTCCTGACAGTAGCTGTTGGCAATAAGGAACAGGCACCGTTCTTGAAATATGACTCTGGTAGGTACCCTGCCTGGTGCTTTGTGGTCTAATCTCAGTTAATCTTTGCAGCAAATTCACACTAATCGCGGACACATATGGCATTCACTGGCCACCACACCCTGGCACTTCATTAACTTTAAAATCTTTTTCAGAACCTAACGGGGCAGGCAGTAATGTTAGAGCATTAATACATGATGGAGCTCAGGTACAGAAAGGATAAGTGACTTGCCCAAGGCTGTGCGGCTAGTAAGTCAGGGAGGTGAAATGTGAGGTCCCCGGCGGCAGAGCCCATGTTCCGAACCCCTGTCACCCACGGGGTCAGGCCTGGCACACCCAGTGCCCACTACCGCCCAGAAAAGGGCATCTCCAGCTGCCCCTCCTCCTATCGCAGCTCCTGTGGCTCCCCTTGGCTCAATGGGTAGGTAGCAGGGCTGGCCCCCCTGAACCGTGTAGGGTTTGGGGGTCCTGGCCCTCCCCCCCAGCAAGCCCAGCAGCTGCAGTGACAAATCCCAGCCACAGACGATGTTGGCCCAGAAAAGGCCAACAGTCCCACAGAGCCCCTAATTATGGGCCAATGAGCGCAGCGGCCAAGCCGTTACCAGGTGCCAGGCCTGCCTCCCACTCCCGGGGGGCCTGTGACACTTCTCAGGCAGGGAGGGGGCGTGGGGCAGGGAGGAGCAGGCCAGGGCAGAAGCAGCAAGCCAGCAGGCCTGCCGGCAGCAAGGCCAGCATGGGCAACGTAAGCCGGGCCCCCGCCCCAGCCCGCTCCCGTGCCGGGAGGGTCAGGCCCGTGGGCAGGGCACTGTGGGCAGGGGCACTGGCAATGGTGGGGGGTGGCTGGCTTGGCAACCTCTGCTTGGGCAGCCCACCTAGTTCAGCTGGGGGCCACGCCAGGCCCCACCCTTTCCCCAAGACTCCCCAGCAGGAGATGGGGGTTTACCCAGTGGAGCCAGGAGAGACGGGCTGCTAGCCAGGGTAATGGGGGATCAGTCTTTCCTGCAAGTTGTGGGGGCCCTGCACCCCTCCCCTGCCCCCCAGCTGCTGCAAGTGTGCTCACCAGCTGCAGAGCCTGAGCCCCCGCCCCACAGACACCCTGGAGTCCAGACCCTCTGCCCATCGATGAGGAAGGTGTAGGCGGCTCAGGGCCCCCTCTTCCATCAGCCTCTCAACCCTCCTGAGCAGGGAGGGGCCGAGGGCAGGAGTGTCCCAGGAACCATGGTCCTGATGCTGGGGGGCTGGGCTTACATCTTAGCCTGGGGAAGGGAGCCCAGAAAGGGCAGTGGCCTGGCTGAGGTCACACAGCAAGGGCGTGCCCGAGCAGGACTCTGGCCCCGAGCATGCCGGTCTTTGGGGCGGTGGTCCTCACGGCCTCCCCTCCTGCTCAGAGCGTGGAGCACCGCGTGCTGTCCCGGGATCCATCCGCTGACCTGGACACCAAGCAGCCTGACTCAGGCATGTCCTCGCCCAACACCACCACGTCTGTCCAGCCGCTGAACTTTGACCTCAGCTCACCCACCAGCACCCTCTCCAATTATGACTCCTGCTCCTCCAGCCAGTCCAGTATCAAGGGCCGGCGCCCCCCATGTGGTGAGTGGGCCAGGTGGGAAGGCAGGGGAGGGAGAGCGGACCGGAGGCAGACCCCTGGGGCCTGAGGGCCAGCCCCGGGCTCACTCTGCCCACAGATGACACTAGGTCACCAGGAAGGGATGCTGGTGCTGGTGAGAGACAGATGACATTCGTCGCCAACATACACATACATCCACACACACACTTGTCCCCCAACAAAACCCACATGCACCCTGCACACGATTCAATACCTTACTCAAACACACACACACTGTCCCCCAGGCCTTCCACATGCCCACCCACACTCCAGCGTGCACACTGGTACATGTGTACACACAATATACATACATGAATGCACACACACACCTACAGAGCTGTGCAGCTAGTGGTACATGCCTGCTCTACACAGAGGCACACAACTCTGCTTCGTACGCTAGCTATGCACGCACACACACACCTCAAGTCCTCAGAGCAGTACAGACACACTCATAAATTCCAGAAGCATGTGTATGCACAAATGTGCAGCAAGGCTAGGCATGCATGTGCACACACACTGACCACGCCCTGAGCATGGGCGTCTGTCCATTGCTATGCTGGCTTCCTACCACCAGGTGGTGGCCTTCAGAGATGGCGGAGTGCCTTGCAAAGATTGGGTGTGGCCACCCATGCTCCTGCCACCTGGCCTGCCAGGTGTGCCCTGAGGAGGAGCCTCTGCTGCAGCTACCCACTGGAGCCCAAAGGCCCCTGGCGCCTCCCCTCCAAACCCGAGTCTGTGCTCCATCCCCATAAGTGCTGGGCTGGGGGAGGGCAGGGCCAGGGTGGGACCACACCAGGCTGTGCCCAAGTCTGCCTGGCGCCTTGGTTGGTAAGTTGTTTACGGGCAGTAGGGGGTCTCAGTCCTGGGGGACGGCATCTCTACAAACTCAAAAATCCAGCCTTCCCTCCCTCCCTAGGGTTTCCCAGCGCCACAGCTGCAGAAATACAGAGCTACATGGACATGCTGAGCCCAGAGCTGAGCCTGGCCCAGAGCAAGCTGGAGAGAAGCACAGCACACCCCCCGCCACCCAGATTCCTGCCACCACCCCCGCCCCCGCCCGGCTACCCAGCTCCCACGCCCCCCGTGGGGCTTCATGCAGCTGACATCTACATGCAGACCAAGAGCAAACTCCGCCACGTGGAGACCCAGGACTTCAGGACGGAGGTAGCGAGCCCTCACCCGCCTGCCTGCCTCCCAGCACTAGACGTGGGCTGACGGAGCGCAGTAGATGCCAAAGACGGCCTGGCTCGTGGGCACAGGGCTGGGGTCCCTGGGCCAATGGCCTGTTCAAGAGTGGACAATCCTGGCCAGGCCCCTGGGGGCTCAAGGCTGGGCACCAGGGACAGGGAGATGAGTAAGACAAAGCCTCTGCCCTCTGGGGAACTGGGGGTCAGGGGAGGGGGAAGGCAGATCCACCCAGACAGCTGTGCCTATCAGGAAACCAGGCCCTCGCCACCTCTTGCACAGACCGACAGGGTAAGCATGCAGTTGGCAGAGAACATCTGGTTCTCCATAAACCTACACGTGCCTGCGGGCCCTGGGCTCAGAGAAGGCCTCCCAAGGTAGGTGTCTTCTGGGGAGGAGATGCAGAAGGCGTGGCTTTGAAGGCCGGGGCCAGGGGCAGGGTGGAGGTAAGGCGAGGGCACTAGGTCAGGGCTGAGGGAGGATGGCGGAGCCTAACCCCTCAGTTCGGGGCTGGAGGTCCCAGGCGGGTGGAGGGGCCAGACCTGAGATGGGAGCCCTGGGGGCGAGAAGCAAGCTTGTGGGAGTCCAGTGTGGGCACACTGGGTGCCAGGTACGGAGGATGGCCGGGCCTCTAGGACCCTGTCTGAGGTTCTGGAGCAGGGGCAGAGGGCTGGTCGGGGCAGCTCTGAGAGTCCTGGGCAGGTTGGTCCAGAGAGGGCCCCGGGGTACTGGCCAACTGGACAGAGCAAAGCTGGTCTGAGCGGTGGGGCTGACAGCCTGAGTATGGCGGTGCGGTGGAGCCCCCCAGTGTCCTGTGGGGCCCTCACCTTGTAGTTCTCTCTCAAGCCCAAGGCAAGCCAAGCTAAGTAACCAATCCCCACAGGTGACCCAGGTCACAAGGCCACCGGGCGGAGGAGGGGAGGGACATAGCCGGCACAGCGACTCCACCCGCCCCCTTTCGTGCCACCTCCGACCAAGCTGACAGTCGGGTTCTCTTTCATCTCCACCAGGTGGGGGCCCAGGAGAGGCCAGCAGGGGCCTGAGGCCCAGGTGACTTTGCAGAACCCTGCCCAAAGCCACAGCACAGGTGGCCAACCTACACCCCCTCCCTTACGCCCAGCCAGAGCACCAGAACTTGGGTCCCCGTGCCCCTCCTGGGCGTGTGCGTGCCAGGCTGCAGGCTCCAGGCCGGTCCACAAAGGGCCTTTTGTGTGCCCACGGCGCCCCCAGCCCCTTGGCAGGGTTGCCTGACGGCCACTGGAGCAGGGTCGTGGCGTCTGCCACTCAGGGCTGCAGGGGGCGCCGAGGGGGGCGGGCTGGCCCAGAAAACAAATCCTGCGGTGTCCCGTTTCCTGCAACGTGAGCCGGATCAGGTGGGGCGTGGAGGGTCGGGGCCACCGCAGGGACGTTGGGCTGGAGGGTGGGGCAAAGGACAGCCCCCACCCGGTGTCTCGGCCTTTGGCCCCACTGCCTCCTGTCCTACTCTGGGGGCCGGGCTTAGTGGGGGGGGGCAGCTGCAGCGGGCGGGCACTGCCACCTGAGCTGCCTCGCTGCCCCTGAAACCCGAGGCTTGGGCGCGGGTGTCGGTGTCGCTTACGCGGATGGCAATGGTTTCCAGATGCGGGAAGGGACGGGCCAGGGCGTGACCCGGAACCCGGGGGGGGGGGGGACACACGGTGGGTACATCACTGCATGCAGACAGGCCCCCATCTGTCTCGGCGGGTGCAAGGAAGGACGGGGAGGTGGGATTAAGGCCCCGGAGCGCACCACCCGGCGCAGGAAGAGGCACAGGGGGCAGGGCCGCATCTGGCCCGCGGGGCAGGCGCAGCTCAGCCGCCAGGTGTGACAGAGCGGTTGGAGCCCCTGTGACATGCCCCGCTGATGGGGGCGTTCAGCTCAGGATTGGCGGGCCTGGGTGATGTCAGGCTGACCGAGCCGAGGCGCGGGCGGGCACGGGCTGGGCTGTAACCTGAGAGGAAGGATCGGGTGGCGCAGGTGTCGGGTCCATGCCGCCCCCGCCGCCAGGTGCACAGCGGGGGCCACCGGCACCGGCGCAGGTAGGAGCAGTCCCGGCCCCAGGCTGGGCGGCTGAGGACCCTGGGCAAGCAGGAGCCCCGTAGGACCCGGGATCTCCAGAGGGCTCCAGAGGGATCTCCGTGAGAGGGTTCGGCGCAGACTTGGGGACGGGCAGGACGGTGTGGCAGACGGGACTGGGGTGCGGCTGAGGCCTGAGCGCTGGCTAAGCTGGGCGCTGCCCCTTCTTCGGCTCCCCCTGGCGTCTGGGCTGGACCAGCCCGCCCCTAGGCCCGCCCCTTCTAGCCTTAGTGGGGGCCTCCGTGCCCCTTGGCCGGTGCCCAGAACCCCTCCCTATGGGGCCCACAGAGCCTGCCCTTCCACAGAGGTCGCTGTGACCCTCGCCCCATCCTGGCTCTGGAGAACAGGAGGGTCTAGAAACACGGCTGGCTGCACCCTTGCACGGCTGCTGGCCGCGAGCCCACCCCCAGGACGGTGAAGATCTGCGAGTGCGGTCAGCGCGGGAGGCATAAGGGACGAGGGCCTGACGCCCACTGTCTTCCTGCAGCGGAGGCCCCACGACGGCTACAGCGGGCTGCGGAGGCAGGACTCAGGCCGCAGGCCCCGCGCCGTCAGCAAGCAGCCCAGCACGGGGGACTACTACCGCCAGCTGGGCCGCTGCCCCGGGCAGCCGCTGGCCGCACGCCCGGGCATGGCACACAGCGAGGAGGTGCGTGCCCGCCAGCCCGCCACCGCCGGCTGCCCCAGACCTGGCCGGGCCTCCGGCTTCTCACCCGCTGGCCCCTCCGCTCCCCCGCAGGCCGCGCTGCTCCCCGGCACCCACGTACACAACGGCTGCACCGCGGACCCCAAGGCGTCCCGGGAGCTGCCGCCACCACCCCCGCCGCCGCCGCCCTTGCCCGAGGGCCTGAGCTCACCGCCACCCGCTCCGCCTTTGCCCTTCGAGGGCGCCGGCCCGGGCTGCGGGCAGCGTCGCTCCTCCTCCTCCACTGGCAGTGAGTAGGGGCGGGTTGAGGGGTGGGGGGCGGCGCTAGCCTGGAAGGCGGGAGGGAAGCCTAGATAACACCCCCTCCCCAGCTGCCACTGCCCAGGTGCCACCTTGTTTCCTACTGTTCCTGCAGCCCCTCCCCCAGTGAGGGCTTGAGGGCAGGGAAGAGGCCCTGCCAGAGCAGGACTGGGCTGTGTGATCTGGGGCCAGCGCCCTGCCCTCTCTGGGCCTGCCTCCCGCCCAGTGGGGAAGGCCTCTCCGACCTGGTAGCTGGTGTTTCTGATGAGCTGCTGCTAGCGGGAAGCTCTGGGCAGTAGAGCTAGCTTCAAGGAGGCAGGGCTGCTGGCCAACCTCCTCCCTGCCCGACATCTGTTGAGCCCTCACCTTCTCTGGTCCTTCCCAGCTAGCTGCAGCCCTGCGCCCTTCTAAGACACCCCAGGACCTCTTCCTAGCCACATCTCCCCCCCGGGGGCCCTAGGCCAGCCTGGGCCTGGCTATGGGGACCAGGCCAGTGACCTCATGCCCTGCCTGCCCCTCCTGCTGACCTTCCTGATCGTGCCTTTTTAAAGAGCGAGGCTGGTGACCAGGATTCTCGGGCTTCTCTTCTGTGATGGGGGGCAGTCTCCTGCATGTGAGGGCTTCTGGAAGGCCCAGCAGGTGCTAGCTGGGTGCTGATGCTCCTAGCCCAGCCTGGCAGGGGTGCCGTCCTCACCCAGCCACCCAGTTCAGGGGCCACGCTTTAGTGGCACCATCCAGAGCTTCAGCTCCCTGACTAGGAGTGGGCAGGGTAGGGTGCAGGGTGTCTCCCCCCAGCTGAGACTCCAGAAGGACCCCATTCTGGGGTCAGCTTCTTCCCTCTGTAGCCGGAAGCAAGGCTAAAGCCAGGAACAGAAGACAAATAGAGTCTGGGCTTCTCTAGACACCCCTTCTCAGCAGAGCCTGGGCTGGGTGCCCTAACCCAACCCAATGCCAAGATCGAGGCCCTTGCTAGGGGGCTCGGGGCCCGGGGCAGCCCTTTCCAGCCCGCAGGGGCATCAGCCAAGCTGGGAACTGGGCGGACCACCCTTGTGGAACCCCAAAGCAGCACGAACCATAGTCAGATAAGCTGGGAAGTTCCTCCTCCCCTCTCCCCCCTCCTCTGCACGTCTCCCTCCCCTCCTGCCCTCCCTGGCCCTCTCTCACTGTCCCCACTGTCCTAGCCTCACCCCGGCCCCCGCCCTCTCCTAACTCCACTGTCATTCTCTCCTCTCTGTCTCTAGAAGTGAGAGTCCTGAGGCACAGGAAGAGTGAGTAGCTGCTGCCTGTGCGGCTCTGCTGAGGCGCAGGGGTGGGGGCGGACAGGCTGCTTAGGAAAAGCCAGTCCCAAGGGGCAGGGGACTCAAGGAAAGGGCAGGGTCAGGCAGCCACGGGGGTCCCTGCTGGCATAGGTGGGGTCTCCTGCCCCACACTTACCCCCACCACACCCAAAGGCACGCCTTCGGCACCCGGCTGCTGGCGCCTGCCCACCCTTCTCCATTTTTCCTCCTCCTGCTCCTGTATTCTGGGATCCCCAGCCTGGGGCACCCAGGAGCTGCTGGCCTGTTTTTGACCCGATCCCAGGTTCCAAAGACAACCCCAGTGGCCTCTACTGACTGGCCTAGTGAGGGCGGAAAATGCAAACTCTGCTCCGGACATTTGCATACTACCTGCCTGGCCTTCCTTCCGGGGTGCCCCCAGCCCACATCCTTAGTAAGGGCTCCACTTTCCTGGGTCCCCCCCCCCCAGAGCTGAGCAGTGCTTTGCCATCATTGTGCTCCAGGCTTGCAGCCAGTGTGTCCGCGCCGTGTCTGTCTGTGGGCGGGGAGGCGGAGCGAGGAGCAGGACTGGCTGGGTTGCAGCATCCAGGGTCCCCTCGTCCGTATAATCCTAGAGGCTCAGGCAACTCAGTCCAAGGGTCACTGGGCTTTGCTGATGCAGAGAGAGGGCTGAAGGAAGACTCCACCCTGGCAGGCCAGAGTCAGGGAGTCCGGGACAAAGGTCGGGGGGCTGGTCCCACGTAGTGTTTTGGTGCTGGGCAGTCAGTGCGCTGGGCGGAGACATTCACTAGAGTCCCCACGGCAGGCCCAAGAGCCATCATGAACTCCCAGGGGCCTCCAGGCGGGGGCCCCACGCCCCGTGAGTAGAGCCAGCCGGCAGGGAGAATGGTGGGGCCGCCCTGCTGCAAGCGAAGGATCCGCTTCTGCGGTCCCAAGTGGCGGGCTGCCCACGGGACCGGAGATCTAGATTGCTGCCGTCTGGGCCCAAGGGAAGGCCCCCAGCCAGTCCTGACTTGGGGGAGGGGGCAGCAGAGGGGTGGGTGGGGGGCGACGGGGACGCGGTCCCACCTCCTGGCCAGCGCCTCTTCTACCTCCGCGCAGGCACCAAGTCTTTCAACATGATGTCCCCGACGGGTGACAACTCGGAGCTGCTGGCTGAGATCAAGGCGGGCAAGAGTCTGAAGCCCACGCCGCAGAGCAAGGGTCTGACCACCGTGTTCTCCGGCAGCGGGCAGCCGGCCCCCCAGGTAGGCGGTCCTACAGGCGCCCCTCCCTGGCTCCCCTGGCCCCTGCCCGCGCTCAGCCCAGCTGCTTCTCCCCGCAGCCCGACTCGCCGCTGCCACCAGCGTCGCCGGCGCCGTCGCGGGCCCGGAGCCCCACCCCGCCGGCCGCTGGGCCCCAGCCACTGCTCAACGGCAGCTTGGCTCCAGCGCCGCCCGCCACCCCTGCGCCGGGTGTACAGCTCGACGTGGAGGCGCTCATCCCAACGCACGACGAGCAGGGCCGGCCCATCCCCGAGTGGAAGCGCCAGGTGATGGTTCGCAAGATGCAGCTGAAGATGCAAGAGGAGGAGGAGCAGAGGCGGAAGGTGGGCGGGGTGGGCTCCGCGCTTGGGTCCCTGGACCGCAGGTGGGCCCTTCAACCTCAGGCAGCTCTCATGACCTTTGAGGAAAAGGAGGGTTGGACGACCTCCCTCTTTGGGGACTGTTCCCGGGCTCCACCACTTCCGCGCCCCCCGCCGCCTGGGATCTTATAAAAGTGCCTGTTCTGATTGGGGGACTCTGGTGGGGCTGAGACTCTAGCAAGCTCCTGGGTGAGGCTGACCATGCTGGTCCAGCCATTCTGAGTAGCCAAGAGGCTTTGGGTCACTGTCATTGGCCTGGGCGTTCCCTCAGCATTGCCACTTTTCCAGCCACTAACACTGAGCCTCATCCAGCCTCCGTTTCCTTCTTTTTTTTTTTTTTTTTTAAGATTTATTTATTGTTTTTGACAGAGAGAGAGAGATACAGAGTCAGAGACAGAGAGAAGGGGGAGGGCCCAGAACAGTCGCCATAGTTGCACATCATTGGTTTTTCCACATAGTTTGATTCCACAGGTGGGCGCGGGGCTGCACAGGGCAGGAACTGGGCCGGGGTCTCGCCCCGGTGAGAACTGAACTGGGGGCACTCCCCAGTTCAGCATATGGGTCCGCACGGGCCGGGGCTGGGATTCGATCCTCGGTCCCCCGGGCTGCAAAGTGAGCGCCCAACCCACTGAGCCCTCCCGGCTTCCCCTCCGTTTCCTTCTATGTCAGACAGGTCGATCATCACTGGCTGGCAGGATGGTCTGCCATTGATGCATTCAACAAACATGCTATGGGTGCTACATATACCACACACCGTTATAGCCTCCAGGGATTCATGGACTATATTAGGGCCTGCTCTGGAGGGGGCTGCCCCAGGGGAGCAGGGGGGGGGACAACCAACGAGCAAACATAAAACCTTAGTAGGGTGATAAGTGCCCCCAAATATCTGGGTTGTTACGGTATGGGCAGTTCACCATCCCGTTTGGGCTGAGGATAGTCGGTATTAGGGCAAGAGAAAATGAGGTTGCAAGGTAGACTTGGAAGATGAGCAAGATGGATGGACGGGGACGAGTGGGGCAAAGAGCGAGCAGGCAGGACACGGGAAGTGTGGGAGTCAGAGTGGGTGTGGCTGGGTGACTGCACCCTGGGAGGGAGTGCAGCTGGGGAGGTCCGTAGAGGTCACATCGAGGCCTGGCCTTGAAGGAAATGGACTTTCTCCTGGGGCAGCGGGAAGCTGGGAAGTAGCATCACGGTATTTTGTATCTGGGGATTGTGGTGGGTCAGGATAAACTGGGAGGCCCGTGAGGAGGTCAGGCAGACCCCCCTCCCCCCACGCTGGAAAAGCCCCGTCGCTAAAGTAGCAACCTAGAGGTGACAAAACGAGGAATAACTGAGACTGGCAAGCCTTGCTCTACACATTGTATGTACTCATTATTGTTACAGGGGTGCTAGGTGGGGAGTAGGCGTGGAAGCCACAGCTTCGGCCTCTTTAAGAGCCTTTCATTCAGCTCTGAAACACTGACATCGTGGACAGAGGGGGCTTGGGCCACGGGGGAGCTTGAGAAGAGGTCATCCGTTTGGGGCGAGAGGCCCCGCTAGGATCTGGCCTCAGAATCGCAGACCTTGAATGAGGTGGGAGAGGGCCGCCGACCGCGCTGCAGCTTCCATGCCTTTTGCATGTTCTTCGGTGGTGTAATGAGCAGCCAAGCCAGGCGTGAAGACCCCGTCTGCTCGCCCTGCCTCTGCAACAGCACCCAACGACCAGCTGTGTCCCCGCCAGCGACCAAAGTGGACACTAACCAGCGCCCGGAGCGGCTGCCTGGGCCCGAAGCCTCGACCCAGCCTAAGCGCCCGCCGGCCAGGCGCGGCGGGTCCCCGCCAAGTGTGCCCCCGCGGGGCCATTACACCACCCGGGACATGCAAAGGCCGCAGCCCGGCGGCCGCTGCGGGAGCCGGGCCGGAAGGAGACCCGCCTCCCTCCCCTCTCTTGTCTCCCCGCCTTAGCTGACGGCCGCCAGCTCGTGCTGCTACCCCCGCGAAGGCTGGAGGTACTCCCGCGAGCACAACGGCATCCTCGGGCCCTTCGGCGAGCTCATGACCGAGGCTGACATTCTCCGCATCGAGCAGCAAATCGAGAACCTGCAGGTGCTGCACAAGGCGCAGCGGCTGGAGGCGCACCTCGAGCAGCTGGAGCTGGAGCTGCAGCGGCTGCTGCCCATCTCGGCCGCCCTGTCGGCGCCGCGCTTCACCGTCGACCCGCGCCGCATGCACGGCCGCGCCGCCAGCCTGCCCGCGTGGTGCGGCGAGATCTCCGCGCTGCTCAGGCGCATGGCCGCGCTGCTGGCCGCGCTGGGCGGGCGGCCCGCGCACCTGGCCGAGCTGCTGGCCGCCGACACGGGCCAGCCCCTGCCGCCGCTGCCCGACGCGCCCTGGCGGCCGGGCCCGCTGTGCCTGGGCCGCTCGCATGCGCTCAGCTGGTGCCGGGACGCGGTGGCGCGCGAGATCCTCGAGTGCGGCGTCTCCGTGCGGCACCTCCGCGCCGCCTACGAGCTGCGCGCCCGCGGCGCCTCGGCCCCGCGCGGCCCGCGTCGCGAGCTCTCGCTGCCGGCCAGCGCCCCGGGCTGCGCGCCCATCCTGGAGGAGGACTACGGGGCGGCCGGGCCCGGCGAGCCCGGCGCCGCCGCCAACGGCCCGCGGACCCCCGGGGAGGCCCGAGGCGCCCTGGGCGCGCCCGAAGAGGCCGGCTCCCCGGCGGCGCCGCCCGAGGCCGAGCCGCGCGGCGCCCAGGACGCCGTGGACCTGCGCAAGGAGCGCATCGTCTACCTCTTCCTGAAGCACTGGCGCACCTGCACGTGCCGGGGCCCCGCGCGCCCGCTGCCCCGCGTGGTGGGCGCCGCCGCCCCCGAGGACGCCCCGCGGCCGCCCGTGGGCCGCGGCCCCGACCCGAGGCTGCGGCGCCTGCTGACGCAGCGCCAGCTGCTGGGCCGGCTGCTGGGCCGCTGGCGGCACCTGCTGCGGCGGGCGCCCGCCCCCCAGCCCCGCGGCCCGCGCCTGGCGCACGGCCTGTACTGGCCCCAGCACTTCCTGCCGCCCCTGGACGGCGGCGCGCCCCGGCGCTACGACAGCCTCACGCTGGACCTCTTCATGCTCGGCTACTTCCAGCTGCTGGAGATGGGCCTGAGCCGCGAGGAGCGCAAGTTCCGCCACCTGCTGTGCTACGAGATGTTCGAGCGGCTGGGCAGCCACCCGTGGGAGCTCATCCGCCTCTTCCACCGCGCGGTGCTGGAGGAGGTGGAGTGCGGCCGGCGCGGCTGGAGCGATGGCTTTGAGGACCTCAGGTGCCAGTTCTTCGAAGACGGCCCAGAGGCTAAGCGGGCGTGGGAGGAAAAGATGCACAAGGAGCAAGAGGCTCAGGAGGAGGAGACCGAGCCAGCCCAAGAGGCCGCTCCAGCTCGGACGGAGGACTGGCCACAGGCGCAGCCCGAGGCCCCGGGCCCTGCGCCGCAGCCGCCACCCCCGCCAGCCGAGCCTCCCCCAACGCTGGACGCCCCTAGCGCCGAAGACCCCACCGAAGACCCCCTGGAGTTGGTGTCTGAGATGGGCGAGTTCAGCAATGAGGACATCTGCCGGTACATCGACCGTAGCTTCTCCTTCTGGAAGGAGAAGGAGGCAGAGCTTTTTGACACCTGAGCACAGAAGTGGGGATGTACCCTCAAGCATCTCAACCCCGGCTGGATGCCTGTCTGACACCCTCTGGAGGCCAGAATTCGGGGCAGGAAGAACCGAGGACGGTAGCCTTGGAACACGCAGAATGCCGGGACCAGGCTGCCTCAGCCTCGGAGGTCCCACCGTGGCTGGATGTGGGGAGTTGGCCGGGATAGGCTGGGCATGGCCCGGGGCACACCAGGCGTGCCCCTCTGTGTGGAGCCAGGCGGAAGAAGCAGCCCCTTTGAGCGAGGGACTGCGAGTCCCCCTGGGGGCTGTGGGGCTCTCTTTTGCTGGTTGGATTTTTACTGGAGTGCACAGCTACTTCTTCAGCTGAGGTCAAGGGAGCCACGTGTGCCGTGTTCCGTGTGACGTGTTCTCTGTACCATGCAAGTAATAAAACGATCTCATATAAGCTGCCTGTGTTGGATGCCCCCCCCCCCCATCACGAATGTCATTGCAGTGCAGTTAGCTGGTTGTCCACTCCATTTGGGAATAGGACAGGCATGGGACAGAAAGGAAGTCCGTCACAGTGGAACCCGGCTGCAGCCTGAGCCTCTCTGAGCGGGCAGGGTCTTGGGGGGAGTGGGGGGGCAATACAGGTCTTCCTAGGGATTCTGGGTCCACCTGCCTCCCTCTGAACTCTCATTCTCTGCTTTCCCACACACACCTCCTACCCCCAGCTCTGACCTCTCTGGGACACGGGCCTGAGTTATTGGGGCGGTCCCCCCGGTTGGGGGTGCACCTCCTCTGGCCCCCCGCCTCCCGGTCCATGCTGGCCCTGAAGCTTTGTACTTGTGTCTCAGGGGGAAGAGGAGGAGGCCCGGCTGGCCAGCATGCCTGCCTGGAGGCGGGACCTCCTGCGGAAGAAGCTGGAAGAGGAGAGGTGAGCTGGGGGGTCTGAAAGATCAGGAGCCTGGCAGGGTGTCTTGATGGTGTCCCTGAGGTGTTGGCATCAACTAATGCTGTCTCTTTTTCCTTCCAGGGAGCAGAAGCGGTGAGTGTGGGGCCTGGCCTGCCTCCCCTCCCCACACGCAGTCAGAGCGGCTGGTCCCTTTGGCCCCTTCTTTCAGTCCCATCCTGAGCACATCCCTTGTCACTCAGCCCCGTAGCACCGCCTCTGTTCCCCGTAGTGCCACTGGGCCCCTGTCCCCCAGAGTCTAGCTCTTACGCTGTAATAACTGTGCCCCCAATTACCCACCCCCCATTAACCTCGCTTCAGTGTCAATAACCTTCATCTTTCCTCAAAACTTAGTTTCTGCCCCCAGTAATCTAGCTCAGTGCCGTCTGACAGAAATGTCAGGTGAGCCACTTGTTACCTTAACCTGCCTAGCAGCCAAGTTGAAAAAATGTTCCTAGTATATTTTATATAATCCAACATATCAAAACTCAGTTATATATTTAATCATTATACCGTCCATTGAAATGACATATTTCAGTGTGTCACAATAGGAAAACTATTTAGCCGTGCTCTGCACTCTTAAACCTACGCCTTTGGGATGCCGTGCGCACCTCACGCCTGCCATACGTCTCAATCCACACACTTCAAGCATCCACAGCCACGTGGGCTCAGGGCCTATCTTGTTAGCAGTGCAGATCCAGCCCCCATAATCTCATCCTCCGCCCCCATAACCAGCCCTCCTCAGCCTCTGCTACACTCACTCAGCACCTGTTTCCAGTAACGCCCCCATCCCGTAGGAAACCGGCCACAGCCTCCTACCCACCCATGACCCCAATCTGTCCCCAGCAATCCCGCCCGCCTGCTTCCTAACCAAACCCGTCTCTACGCACCTAGCCCTTCTGCCCCTGGAACCCACCGCCTTGCCTGCCATTCACTAACTTAGTCCCTCGTCCTAAACCACCCCTCAGTAACCTCGTCCTTGCCACCGGCGAACCTGGCCCTACCCTCTCACCCTTGCCCGCGGTTTTGTTCTGCCCCCACCCCATGCCTAGGAAAGAGGAGGAGCGACAGAAGCAGGAGGAGATGCAGCGGGAGAAAGAGCAGTCGGAGAAGCTGCGGACGCTGGGCTACGACGAGAGCAAGCTGGCGCCCTGGCAGCGACAGATCATTCTGAAGAAGGGGGACATCGCTAAGTACTAGGTGCCGCTTTCCAACCCGCACCTAGGTGCTCCAGGGAGGAGCAGCCTCCGCCCCAGCCTGCCTGGCCCGGACGGAAGGGCTGGGAGCCGAGCCGTCCTCCCCTCCCGCGCTGGAACCCCCCCCCCCCCCCGGACCCTCACCCCGGCCCTCGCAGGCCCTCGCATCCCCTGGCCCGGAGGACGCTGGAGCGCTCCCACCTCCGCAGTTGCCTAGAAAAAGTGCCCAAGTCGTTGACGTAAAAGATGCTGCCTATTTGCATGCCTATTTACATACATTTGCATGTTCATTGAATGTCAGCGTGTGCAGAGCTCTTCCCAGCCCTGTGGGTGGTGACTTGGTTTTCCTGCCGAGGCACACCGGGCTATGGCTCCCTCCCCCGCACCCCGGAACCCGCGTCGCTGGCGCATCCTGGGTGGAGGCAGGCCCCTCGCTCGGGGAAGGGGTTTTCCTCCCTCCCTGACCCAGATAAGTGCCCGGGGCTGCGTTTTCCATCCCCGCCGAGGGTTTCCTCTCAGTCATTTGTTTACCAGAAACGATGAAAACTGCAAGCTGCCCGTTGGGATGGAGTTGCTCACTCCCGGGGCTCCACCCTTCTGCTCCCACCTCCCTCCAGTGAAGTCTGCGCGCCGTCCCAGCCAGGCCCCGAGCTCCCTGGACCCTTTCACTGCCCTGGTGGACTGAGTGGAGGACGGGGGGCCCTGAACCTGTCTCCAACCGCTGTCTCCCCGGTCCCGCCGTTTCACATCCCCATTAAAGCTCTCTCAGCTGCCCAGGGCTCATGTTCACTCATTAGCTGTCGCCGACTTCCTCTCTGTCGCAGGGTAACTGGGCCACAGCTGAGCGGGAGGGGCAGGCTTGGGTACTAAAGAGCCACTGTGGTCCCCACCGTGGGTCCCAGACTCTGGGTGGCAAGACTTCTGGACCTGTCGACGCCCCCCAGGAAATCAGGCCCCGGGCCACTTAACCAGCCAGCCGGGCGCAAACACCAAGCATCAGCGTTTCTTCACAGATTTAATACCCAGGCCTCGGCCAAACCCAGGCCAAGAAACAGCCGAGCCATCACTTGATCCTCTCCTGATGTTTCTTGATGCCTCTTTGCCTTAACCGGAACCCAGGGGGTGCGCAGGGGTGAGGCCGGCTAAGGGCCGTGCCAGAGGCGTAATAAGTGACATAAAATGTCTACATGCATAAGTAATGGTACTTAGGGCTTCTGTGAGGGCCACCAGAGCACTCAGTTAGGGGACGGGCCCCGCGTCAGGGGCCCCGCTGCAGGCGGTTGCGCAGGTCCTCGGCGCAGCCGTCCAGCCCCATGCGCTCCAGGGCCGCGTAGATGGCGCTCAAGCCCGCGGGCTGCTGCTGGCGCCAGCGCTTGAGCATCTCGTACTGCTGGTCGCGGAAGCGGCCCACCTCCACCTCCACGGCCTCGATCTCGGCCTCGTGCAGCCCCAGCGTGCGCACGAATTCCTTCCAGCGCCGGGCGGGCACCGCGTCCATCACGTCGTAGAGCTGCGGGCCCGGCTGCAGCATGGCGGAGCCTGCGGGAGGTGCTGGCAAAGGCACAGGTGGTGGCGGCGGGCCTGGGGGCGGACCAGAGGGCCAACGGGAATGCAGGCAGCAGCCAAGGGGCTAGGGGCGGGTACCCAGGCAGGATGGTCCACCAGGTCAGTTAGGGGACTGGAAGTGGGCGACGCCTCAGGAAACCCCAGCTTTTCACCTGGGGCTCAGGAGAAGGGAGTTAAGGCCTCAGGCCACTGAGGCCCCTTACCAAGAGCTCTGCTGGGCAGCTGGTCCCGGGACCATGGTACCTCCCGGCAGGGCGCTTCTTGGATCGGAGGGATGCCAGAGGTCCAGCTGTTGCCTAGCAACTGAATGGTGCAGACCTTCTCACTGCCGCTGGGTGGCGCCAGAAGGGTGTGGGCACTGTCCTGGGGTGAGAGGTGGCCTGTCTGGAAGCAGAGAACCCAGGTCAGCAGATATCCCCCAGTGCCTCCTCCCCGAGGTGGGCCAGGCTCTCACCTGCCCCAGCTCATCCCACTGAGCTGGTAAGACGCTGTTTACCTGTCTGGACCCCAGCAGACTGACTGAGAGTCGCTTGAGCTTAGGCACTGTGCTGCCCTCACTCACTGATAACTCGGCACGTGTGTCCATTAGGTCTACTCCGTGCCAGCCACAGGGCCACGACGGAGAACCATGAGTTATAACAAGGCCTAACCTCCCAGCTCCAGAAGGCTGAGGCCTAGGCACTTGCTCACCCTCTTCCAGAACGTTACTGAGATTCTCACCTGCAGGGGCGTGTGGGCCTCCACCCCAGCTCCATCTGCTGCAAGACACAAGAGAATCGAATCAGCAACCAGGCAGGGCTCCTGAACCTGGGTGCTGGTCCGGCTCCTCATGGGCTCCTCTGCACATACACACACCCCAGTATTCCCTCCCTCGGTTTCCCCCTCTGCGGCAGCACTGAGTGGGCTCTGGCTGCCTGTCCTGACCTCAGGCCCCTAGGCATCTGTATGTGTATGTGTGTGCGCATGCATGTGTGCGCGCACACGCACTTACCGGGAACCGTGGGCTTGCAGGGCTGGCAGCGGCGGTATATGTAGATCAGGGTGCCACCAAGCAGGAGTGGGACCACCAGGCCTGCCAGCAGCACCTGGACCCAGAACACTGAGAAAGCAGGTGGTGGGTGGTGGGTGGTGGCCACCCCCCAACCTCCCCTTGGTCCATCAGCTCTCCCACTTGCATCCCCAGCACACCACCTACTCTGCCTCCAGCCACAGACTGCTGCACAGGGCTCAGGACAGCTCCAGAGGGTGGTCCTGCAAGGGGAGGGGTTGGAGTAGGGGGTGGGGGCCTACACACCAGAAGAGCCCACCCAGAACTGCCTGACGTCTCCTCCACCCTGAAGGCCCTTCCCTCCCCAGGCCTCTTCCCTAGGTGCTTCACTCTACCCGAGAATGTTCCGGAAGGACTGCTGAAATATCACGCGTGTCCTCAATTAACAATACCAACCACCACTATTTATGGAGAGCTGCTTCTAGGCCAAATTGAGGGTCACTAGGATGTCAACTCCATTAAGAGTAGGATGTGCCTATTTTGTTTCTTGTTGTATCCCCAGCCCTTAGAACAATGTCTGAACATGGTAGATGCTCTGAGGTGGGCTGACTAACATCCCCATATTCAGATGGGGAAGCCACTGATCAGAGCGGTGAAGTAACTTGCCCAAGATCCCCCAGAGAACAAATGGCAGGTTCTGAATCTCAGCCCGTTTTGAAACGACCTCAATGTAATTCTCTGTGTAAGCGACAGATCCAATTCCTAATGTGCAGCTGGAATGATTGATTGCTAAGGGAAGGCTTATTTCTCGGACACAGAGGAATCCAGATTTCCCTTTTACCACCCAGTGTTTGCTGGAAGCGGGGCCCACCCAGCCTAGGACCAAGCTCCCTTCTCCCAGCCCCTGGACCCCCACTCTGCTCCCAGCCTCCCTTCCCATGGCCCAGGGCAGCCAGGAAGTTACATGGGGCAGGACACACAGGTGTTGCCAGATTCGTAGAAGCCAGGCAGGCAGCTCCCACAGGTGGTGTCTGTGCTGGAACCTGCAGTCCAACAGATGGTGTGGGTCACGACAGAGCGGGAGGCAGGGGGCGTGGGATGTGGGGTTAGATCGCCCGTGTCGGGGGAGGACTCACAGGACACCCCCGTGTGGCGGTGCAGGGCCCCACAGTCCGGGCACGGGTGGCAGCGGAAGGGGGAGCCGCTTATGCAGTGCGTGAGCAGGCAGTCCTCGAACCAGCCAGGCTTGCAGCCGCAGCGCGTGTCTGCCGCCGCCGAGCAGTTCTCTAGGGCCACCTGGGAGGCTGGGGGAGGCAGGGAGGTGGGAAGAGCAGAGGCCATGAGGGGCAGAAATCCCCACGGAGAGGTGGGGCAGATCCCCTGAAGAATGGAGACGGGGGCGGGGGGGAGACCAGAAACAGGGCCAGCTCAAGAGAGGGAGAGAAGAGCAGAATCGCGGCAGACCAAAGGCTGAGGCCCCTCCAGAGACAGGAGCGGCACCAGGAAGACAGGACACGAGGACATCCTGACGCAGGGTCAGGGTGAAGGGGCCTGAGACAGGTGGGCACGGGGCCCTCACACCCAGAGGTGCCAGCCACTTCCTTCAGAAAGCCCCTGGCCATAGCCTGCCCTGAGGCAGCCCTCACCCTGCTCATCACAGATCTGGCAGCGGGTACAGCTGGTCTCCAGGTGGTTCTCCCTGGCCAGGAAGGTGCCCCGAGGGCACGGAAGGCAGGTGATGTTGCCACAAGGCTCTGTGCAGGGGGCTGTCAGGTAGTGCCCTGTGGAACCCAGCCTGGGGTCAGATGGCCCAAGACGGCTCGCCCTCCTCCTCCCTCCCTCCCTCTCTTTCTGTGGCTCCCTACTTCCCCTCCAGCCTCCCCTCACCCCATCCCTGGTCTGCCCTCACTCGCCCCCATGCCCCTCACCTGCTGGACAGCCCCTGCAGCAGAACAGATGGGTCCTCTTCTGTAGGTCGTGGGCACAGTCACACCTGAGGCTGGAGGTGCTGCCCTGGCCCCACATGCCCAGCAGCGCGAGGAGGAAAGTCTGGGGGACAGGTGCTGCTGGCTCCCAGCATCGCTGCCCCCCGCCGGGGCCTCTCCCTGCCGGGTCTCCCCAACTTCCCAGGCCCCAGCATTTGCCCTCAGAGCAGCCACGCTGCAGGTGCTTGAGAACTGGGTAGGGGTGACTACCTTCCCTCCCCCTCTGCACGGGCCAGGCTTGGAAGCCGCAGAGGACAGGGCCCCTGCCAGCCCCTCACACGACCCCCCACATACACACACACCAGGGCAGCCCCCGCTCACCCCGTGCCTTTTCTAAGGTGGTGAAGAGAACACTTTTCCCTGCCTGGGGCCGCCATACGCTTCAGCTCCCTGGGAGGGTGTTTCCTCTCGGAGGAAGGGTTCCGCCCCGGGTGAGCCTCTAACTAGGTCGGAAGGGAGGGCCGGCCTACCCCCCACCGAGGCCCGGAGCAGAGAGACACCGGGGCCCCCTTCCTGCCCCCTTCCTGCCCCGCGCAGGCGACCCAGGCCCCGGGCGAGGTTCCAGGCCGCGCGTCCCCACTCACCGCGGCGACCACCGGCGTGCAGCCCCGGGGCCGCTGCTCCATGGCCCTGGCGCCTCGCTGGGCCGACAGGACGGGCGTGCGAGGCCAGGGGCTTCCCCGCTCCGCCGGCTCCGCCCGCGGCCTGGCGGTGGTTCCGGCGCGCCCCGCCCGGTGAGCCCGCCCCGGGGGTGAGGGTCCCAGCGCAGCCCCCAGCGCACCTGAGCTCACCTGGGTGGTCTTTGGGCAAGAAGGTTTGCAGAGCAGAGCTGCTCCCGGGGCCCCAACAGGGGACCGCCCTGCAAAGTGAGGTGACTTCCCCCACTCCGGGCCTCAGAACCAGGTGGGAGACCCTCGCTCCCCAGGTACGGCAGGGGGGGCTGTACAGGGTCCCCCCGCGACGTGTTGCCCACCCTGACATAAGCTCACAGGGGCAGCCCGGGGCAGGGCACTCGAGGGCACTGCTGCGGGGGCTCCTCATGGGGGCTCTAATGTGCAAGTCATGGCTGTGGCCGGGGACGATCTCAGGGTGTGGATCCGGTGACCTCTGCCTTCCCACGGTCTCTTCCATTGGTGTCCCAGGAGGGGACAGGCGCTCAAGCGCACCTGAGTCCCGCAGGGGGTGGGTTCCAAAAGCAAAGGACGCTTCCCAGTGGAGTATATACAAGTCTTTATAAAATAATCAAAAGCTCAATAAATACGCAACTCTACACAGAGCCCAACCTAAGCCTGCGGCGGCCAGCAGAGCTGGGGGGAGACGCGGGCTGAGGGCAGGAACTTGACCCATGTGGGGTCAGATGAGGGTAGAGACGGGCCACCCTGGAGACCGGCCCAGAGGACCGGAGCTGGTGACTTCAGGGAGTGGCAGCAGAGGAACGGGTGTGTGTGTGTGAGGGGGGTAGTGAAGGTAGGCAGCCATGGGGGGAGCCAATGTGGGTGAGGGGGAGGTAAGGGGGGGTCCTGAGGGGTCCTGCAGCCTGGGCCTGGGGCTCTCCCAAGCCCTGCTCCACTTCCATCCATTCTGGCAAAGTGCAATTGGCCTGGGGCGGTGGCCGGGGTCCTGCCTGGCACTCCGGCTTGTGTGTACACCAGGCAGTAGCTGGAATGGGCTGGCACGCCCCAAGAGGCACGCCGTCTGCTGTCCCGTGGTCTCTGGCACCCGTGGGGGCCTCCCTCTGCTCAGACCTCCCTGCAGGAGAGGGGGGGAGACAGCCCTTCCACTCAGAGGGGCTGTGGCCACCCCCTCCTCCCCACTGGAATCCTGAGGCCCTTCACCACTGCTCACTGCAGACACCCTCACTCCACCCACCCACATTTCTAAATGCCATCTGCTCCCGGCCATGACAGTGCCCCTGCCCACTCCCGGGGCTCAGTGACCCCAGTGCCACCACGCTGGGCCGCCTGCCGTCTACCCCAGGGCGGGCCACTCACGAGGCAGTGAGCGTGGAGTTAAGCAGCAGGGTGGTCCTGATTCGGTAGAGCTGGGCCATCGTCAGCTTCCTGTGCTGGGCAGAGATCCCTGGCGGGGGCTCGGGCTGGACCCTGGGCAAGATCCCAGAGGGCAGCTCTCTGCTCCTCTGGCCAGGCCCTTCAGGATCCCCAGCCAGGCACGTGGCTCTGCCCGCCACCTCCGATAGCTCAGGGTCACTGCCAGGGCTCGGAGCCCCCCGGCAGTTCCAGCTGGGCCCAGCTTCCTGAGGGGAGCCCCGAGTCCTGGTGCCAGGGGCTGTGGCAGCCAAGCAGAGTTCCGACAGGCTGCGGCTGGGGGCTGGGGACACTCCACGGGCCGTGGCCCCTGACAGCAGCTGGAGGAGGCTGGCCTCGGACTTGGACTTGAGCAGGTGGGGCAGACGGGGCAGCAGTTGGACTGGGGTGCGGCGGCGGAGGCGGGGCGAGGGTGCAGGTGACGGGGCTGGGGGTAACTCTGGGGGCCGGGGCGCTGGCTCCGTCACAGGGGCCGGGGTCACAAAATCTTGCAAGGAGGTGGGGGAGAGGGTGCCGTAGGCAGAATCCATGGAGCAGGAGCGGCCATCCACCGGGCCCAGGGGCAGCAGCTCGCTGGTGGGTGTGACAGACGAGGCAGTGGTACTGAGAGAGGTCTCGTCAGACTGGGAGCTGAAGGGGCCGCCCTCGAACTCAGGAGAGGACAGCGTCTCCACCACGACCATGGCCAGGGTCTCCGTGGAGCCGTCTGAGGCACTGTGGGGCCAGGAGGAGAGTCAGCCCAACAAAGGAGACCCAGGTGCCCGGCGCAGCCTCGTGCTGGGCAACGCACAAGTCTCCAGCCCTCCAGCTCGAGGCTCAGAGATGGCACACACGTGGCCCACTCGCCAGACCTGCCAACCCCTGTGCCCACAACACAGACATCCGTAATGGCATCTGTCGGCATCTTTCCTGCTGGACACAGTGCAAGCGTCCTCAGCTCAGCTACGAAGGAATCAGAGTTGGCATTCAAGCTTAAGATTGTTCGCCATCGCTGCCTGGACTCTGGTGGGAGACAGAACCCACCCCCACCCCTACTAGGGTCCCAACATGAAGCCGTGCAGAGGAAGGGGTCGTGGCCGGACCCCGCCCAGTGTCAGTGGCCCTGGGGACGAGTTCTGGGCTGGAGGACCTGCCCTGTCCTGGCCCGCTGGGTGGTCCTAGGACACATACCCGTGCTGGGAATCCAGGCTGTTGCTGCTGCTTCTCAGGATGGTGGGGGAGCTGGCAGCTGAAGCGCCGCTCTCTCTACCTTCCTCCTCCTCCTCCTCCTCCTCCTCCTCGCCTTCCTCCTCATCATCCGCTTCCTCCTCTAGGCTCTGCAGGTGCTGCTGGCTGCCCGGAGGCTCCTGCGCACGAAGCTGCTGCAGCTGGTTCTGGGGGTGGGGGTGGGAGCGAGTAAGGGCAGAGCCCGCACACCGCCCTGCCCGCCCGCACACCGCCCTGCCCGCCCGCACACCGCCCTGCTCCCACCTGGGCATTGTAAATGGCGTCCACCCAGCTCCTGCACAGAGCCTGTCCGCTGGCCTGGAACGTGTAGGCGCCCACGGCGCTGTGGAACTCGTTCAGGTAGATGAGGAGGAAGGAGCCTGGTGAGGAAGGCCTCCGGTCAGGGTCGGCGACGACCGCGGCCCCTGCCCATCGTGGCCCCTGCCCATCGCGGCCCCTGCCCATCGCGGCCCCTGCCTGGGAGCAGGGGTCCGAGCTCACCAGGGTCCCGCAGTTCCCGGCACACGATCTTGTCCACCAGCAGCGGTGGCCTGATGACCTTGGTCCTCTCAGCCTTCTTCACTGCTTTGGTCACCAGGAGCAGGTCGGTGAAGAGGAAGCAGTACACATCCATCTGGAGTGGCGGGGGGCGGGGAGGGAGGAGAGGCCAGGGGTCAAGGCAGTGACACCTCCTGGGTCTACTCAGACTTTATCAAACACCTCCCCTGTCCCCTCCCCATGAACCCGAGAGTAAAATTAAAGCAAAGAGCGAGCTGATTTTCCTTCCCTGAGCTACATACTTGTGATGTATTTCAATTACACGCTGACAATAAAGAGGAAAAGGGAGGTCACTTTGAAATCACCATCTGCAGGCTCTGGGTTACGCGACACCTGAGAGACTGACAGCTCAGGAGCAAGGGTCTGGGCTGTCCCTGGCCGGCTCATGGATGTGTCCCCGCCTCCCACCAGGAACCCACGTGGCACCCCAAGCGCTGTGGCCCCGATGTTGTATTTGTAAACTGCAGGCAGAGGATCGTCCCACATGTGGCCACACGGTCCCTAGGTCTTTATTTATTTTTAGTTTTTATTGTAGAGCCCGAAACAAGGTCACTAGTTCTTGAATTACCACCACCCAACACACTGGGCAGTTGAGAACCACTGACCAGGGTCCACGAAGTGCCCTGTAAGGGGTGGTCCAAGCCTGCAGGGCAAGAGGGCGCGGGGCAGGGGCCCCGGGGGTGGGGTGGCCCCTGCAGTCACCTTGCTGTCCTTCCCCTCCTTCATTCTCAGGCTCCCCTCCAGCAGCAGCTGCCGTGTCTCCTCAGGGGAGGCGCCCGGGATGGGAGCTGTCAGATCCAGGTGCAGAAACTCCTTCAGGAGCTGGGGGTGCGGGGCAGGTGTGGGAAAGGTCAGGGTCCGACTCCCCCTCTCAGGGCGTCCTCAGGCAAGACTGCAACATAGCCCCCGCCGTCCAGTCCGGCCCTCGCTCCCCTCCCAGCAGGGCCCGGCTGCCCACCTTGTCGACCTCGTCGTTGCTGCCCTCCACCGCCTCGTAGGCGTCGATGCGGCTCACCACCGCCGCCAGCCGCTGCTGCTCCTGTCGCTGCCGCAGGCACGCGTTCACGTGGTGGATGAAGCGCTCCACGGAGCCGATCTGGGGGCAGACCAGCACGGCGGGTTCAGGCCCAGGGTCAGGTGGGGGGGGCAGAGCGCCTCAGAGGGCCCCCTCCGACCCGTTACCATGGTGACGACAGCCTCCTTGGCGCGTGGCTCCTCTGTCTTCCTCAGCACGGACTTGAGCAGCAGCGGGTACTTGGTGAGCCGCTGATGGGGCTTGGCCAGCATATCGCTCAGCTTCAACCTCTGGCACTGCTGGTGCTTTTCGGCCCACTGAGGAGGGGTAAGGGGAGGAGCTCAGGACAGGCCCCGCCCTGGGACCGGGCCCCGCCCACTGCTAGGTGCCCCGGGCAGCGAGGTGGTTCCACGGTCCCAAGCCCCTGCCCACCAGCCAGCCAGCCAGGCCCGCCCTCACCGTGACATAGGCCCGAAAGAGGTCGTTGTCGCGCAGCAGGCCGCGCATGTACTCCATGCAGCCCTCCTCTTCCGTGCAGTATCGGATGTAGGGCTTGAAGAGGGAGCCGAACTGGCGCGGGGTGGAACAGGCACACCTGTTACCTGGCGCTCCCTGCACAAGCTCTTCCCCACTGCATTCTCGTGACCACCACAGCGGTGGCAAGCTTACTACCCCTGTTTTGCACACAAGGAAACTGAGTCCCAGATTAACGCAGCCACCCTCCGGCAGCTAGCCAGGGTGGATGGCCAAGCTGGGTTCAAACCCGGGCGAGCGACTCTGCATGCCTTGCCTCTGACCACTAGGGGCTGCGAGGGGCAACTGGTCCGGGGACAGGTGGACGGGGTCACGCGTCCCATGCCCGTACCATCTTGAAGCCTTTGAGGAAGTCCCCAGGCTGCAGCAGCGCCCGCGTGCGCCGCGCCTTCTCCAGCACCGGAGCCATCACACTGCTCCACAGCACGCGGTGCAGCCGCGCGATCTCGGGGATGTTGCTGAACAGGCGCTCAGCTTCCACCTGGGGGGCGGGGGTGCAATCAGCCCGCCCGTCTGTCCTCACCCCTTCTTTAACCCCTCTGCTATCCCCTGCCCCTGGAAGGCAGGCCCCAGCCTCCCCTAAGCCACCTGTTGGCCCCGCCTTCTAGCCCCGCCCCTACTTAAGCTCCACCCCTACCCCGGGGGGGGGGGGCGCTGGGGCAAGTCCTGCTCCCTCCTGAACCGCGGCCCCCTCCCCCTGGCCCAGGCCACGCCGTACTTCACACAGCAGCCCCGACTCTTGCAGGTTCAGGAGGCAGCACAGGAACAGCTGTGGGAGTAAGGGGGCACGACAGCTGGGGTGGGGGTCCCAGTTCCGACACCCCCCATATTCTTAAGCTCCCCTCTATCCTCTACCCCTCCTTGGAAGCCCTGAAGCACCCTGGGGCACAGAGGGTTGCCCCTTGAGTAAAGGCCCAGCCCATGGCCTACCTGGGGGTCACCCTACCCAGGCCCCACCTGCAGGGAAGCTTGCAGCCACTCCTGGCACCCAAATCCATCTCTGCCTGTTCAGCCTCTGAGTTTCTGCTCAGAGGCTGCTTTCCTTGAATCCCCAAGCCCAGAACAGGTCCCCGCCCCCGGGGCCCACCCGCTGTCTCCACTCTAGGGTGTGGGCTGCCGGGCACCTGGCACACGGCAGGTGTTCAAGAATAGACGTTGAATAAGTGAAGAATGAGGCCTGTGTTAACTCAGCCTGACACCCCCTCCCAGGTGCCTGGGGCCCTGGGGATCACTTCCTCCCCAGGGTGTAGTCCTTCCCTCACTCCCCCCCTTTTGTTGCCTGGCACCTGCTCCTTCTGCAAATGCCCCAGCTCTGCTGAGGGGCACCCAGAAGGGGGCCGGGGGGGCGGATGGGGTGGCTTGGGGCCGGTGCGGCCCTGCACTCACGTTAGTGATCACCTGCAGCTTCTTAATGTAGGAGGCCTCGGTGTGCAGCAGCTCCCACACGGCTTCCTGCTGGTGGCACTGCCGCCGGGTCAGCTTCTGTGGGGAGGGCAGGGGGTCGGCCGGGAGCCCGGAGCGTGCAGGGAGGGCCACGAGGGGTTGTGAGCAACCTTGCCTGGAACCTCCTTTCCCAATGGAGACACGGTCCCCTAAATTCTGGGGCTTCCTCTGTCACTACTAAAGGGTACAACGCATGTTCACCTTGCCTGTTTCCTCAAAGGGGGTTAATGATGGCAGCAGGCTGTCACCACGTCCTCAGAAGGGCCTCATGCAGGGGAGAGATGAGGTCCCCCTCTCCCCAAGGGGGCGGGCTGCGGGTGGCACCTACCTCATGCCCATCAATGAGCTCCCGCCAACTGTCCTCCAGACGCAGGAAGGCACCTTCCTCCTCCTCGTCCTCATCCCCCTCCTCCTCCCATGAGTCATGGTCAAAGCGCAGCCTCCGAGGCAGCCTAGGCAGCCCAAAGAGGCCATAGGCGTGCAACTTGCCCTCCAGCTGCTCCATCTTGTCCACCTCCTGGAAGGAGACCAGGGTCAGGGTCAGGGGTCAGGGCCAGCCAGCCGCCCTGCCCCAGCGCCCGTGGGCCCACCTACCCGGCCAAAGGCACTGGTGCTGGGGCCCGAGCTGAAGAAGCCGCTGAAGCGACTGGCCGCCCGGTTCTTCCAGCTGTCGCCGCCGCTGCCGCTGGGCAGAGAGCAGCTGGAAGGTGTTGGGGGCTCCTGCCCAGGGATGCTCGCCTCTCCCAGGAACTCCGACATGTTCTTTCGGCGGCGGCCGGGGGCCTGGCCGGGCAGGGGTGGTCAAGGTGAGGCCCACTGTGGCCCCCACAGTGGGCTTCCTGGACCTCAGACCAGCCTGAGATGTGAGAGGGTCTCTGCAGCCCACCCTCGGAGGCCACCTCTCCTGAGACCTGTGCTCTGGGGACTGGGAAATCCAGGCACAGGCACGAGACCGCCACCCAGCCACAAGCACAAAGCAGGTGGGGAGAAACACAGTCACACACACACTCAGATGCACTTAGCAGCATGGCTCCAAGAGGGTCCACAACACATGCTCACGAACACACACACACACAACTCCCTGGGCACTAGCAGAGTATCAGAGACAGACCCATCATCACCTTGGGGTACAGTTACCAGTAGATCCAGAGAGGGGACCCTATTCTCGGAGCCAGCTCCACTTTCCAGGAGAGATTAGAATAAGCTGACCAGATTTTTTTTTTTTTTTTTTTTTTTTTTTTTTTTTTTTTTTTTTTTTTTTTTTTTTTTTTTTTTTATCTTTTCACATTTATAGAGAGAGAAATTATCTTTTTGTCTTCAGTGCATATTTATTTCTATTTTACTTTTGACAGATAGAGAGAGAGACAGAGACAGAGACAGTTAGAGAACCAAACTGTGGGAACTCCCCAGTTCAGCATGTGGGTCCTGCCTGGGCCGGAGCCGGGA